>BQNB010064654.1:5296-35237 GCA_026074375.1 Tanacetum coccineum | reverse complement strand
AACTAATTAAAGACCGAAGCTCCATCGTAGAGTGACCGAACTTCCTTGTTCGACTCAATAAATTGAGGCTAACACTTTTCTTTCACGCATTAAGCTCATGACACCGAACGTTAACAAACATATATCTTTTCATATGCCAATTAGCCCCATAACAAGGTATTATTGTCATATACCTACTACTTCTAACTATAAAACGTCCGTTTGACAAGGTGTTCACAAAGGATTCAGACCTCAGACGGGGTTGTCAAACCCAATAGATCTATTTAATGCATTAGCGTTCACCTCACAAGGCGATTAACAGTTTATGAAATAAGGGACTTCGACAATAGCTACTTATGCAGAAACAATCTCATAATCGGGTCCAGCATACCATAAAATCATATGTGTTCGATTTGAAAAACAAACATGTATCCCCCTCGCGGGTTTAAAAACATTTAAAATAGTTTAAAAGCGAGTCTATGAACTCACCTTAAATATATATATATATATACCTATATATACCTATATATATATACATATACATATATATGTATACATATGCATATATATGTATACATATACATCTATATATATATATCTATACATATACATATATATGTATATCACGATTACGTATATACAATCATATACTACAATCTCCAAGTGCGACGCAAAACATTCTACTTTGACGCACTAACAATATCATAATGTTTTCCATAAAGTTTCTATTTTTAGAAAGTTATCAAAAGTAAGGATAATATAATCCGAACTTTGTATGTCATCATTATTTAACTAACATTACAAACCCATTGCTCATTACAAACCATATTCAAAAGTATACGCAAGTTTGACTTTCAAAAGTCAAACTTCGTAGTTGACTTTTACACTAAAAATCACCAAACTTGACTTGGCCGTAAAACATTCGTTATTAAGAGTTATGTGACAATCCACCTAGCGAAACATAGCTAAAGGCGAACACTATAACTTTTTATTATCTAAAGTAACTTTCAAAAAAAATTCGATTCTTTACTAGGCGGTCAAACTTTCTGGTCAAACTTGGTCAACTCAAAACCCATTAAAATGACATTTTGACTTAAACCAACTATCAAAACATGTTTAACTAGCCTATATAATTATACCAAAACCATCAAAATTCAAATAATAACCAAATACGCTTTCAATAATTTCCGCACTTAAATCCTATAGCATATAACATAATACACGCAATAACATTAAATTAACCACACTAGAACATAACTAGAATACTCACAATGCTATAACAAAAATCGATTTTGGTTTCCCCTTTTTGTTTGAAATCGGACAAACACCCAAACCAAATAACCTAAAGGGATTCAAGATTTGATTCTTTGTTGAAGATATCCGTCGAAAGACATCCAGAGAATATACAAATTATTTGTTAAGTGTAGAGGACATAAATAGGGGCATCATGTACAATAGAGGGCAGGAAGCAGAACAGAAACATGTCAAAATCATGGAAGATAGGAGAGATAAAGTACAGGAAGAATATTACGTGTTGTAATTGCAACCAGAAGGGCCACTTTCAGAATCAGTGTTCGAAGCTTGTAGCTTTCAGGGATAAGGAGGTTAACATAGCAGCTAGAGATTCTAATGACGCATTGGTATGTTGTGTTAAGAATATGGTTGAGGTTTCTATTATGGATTCTGGTGCATCGTTCCATGCTACCTATTGCAAGGAAGAGTTAGAAAGGTTTAAGCTACTTCTTTTGGTACAAGTTGGACTCTGAAGGATGTTAGGTACATTCCAAGCCTAAAGAGAAGGTTAATCTCTGTTGGGCAGCTTGATGAGGAAGGTTACCATGTAGGCTTTGGAGACCAACAGTGGAAGGTTACTAAAGGTAGTTTGGTGGTAGCTCATGAGAACAAACGTAGAAGCCTGTATATGGTTGAGGTACACCCCGAGGGAATTGGCGCAATTATTGATGGTAGTGGCAGTGCAGCTCTGTAGCACTAGAGACTTGGTGATATAAGCAGGATTGGTATGAACATGTTAGCTTCCAAAGGTAACGTTCCAGATGTACGGAAGGTAGATATCTACTTCTATAAGCCAGATGGGTTGGGGAAGTAGAAGAAGCTTTCCTTCATAATGTCAGAGAAGACAAGGAAACTAAAGAGGTTGGAGCAAGTTCATATAGAAGGTTATGGCCCTACATTTATTACGTCAATATGAGGATCTAGCTAATATGATAATGTTATTGAAGATTGCAGCAGGAGTTGCGGTAAGTATAATGCAAATCTTCAGGTGAAGTTTTTGAAGTTTAATAATGGTGGAGAGTATAGTAGCTGACCGATTAAGTTTTGAGTCGAGAATGGGATTGTGATGTTAAAAATGGTCCCGGAAACACCTCTATAGTTTGGTGTTGCTGAAAGATTGAGCCGAACATTCAAAGCAGAGAGCACGAGGCTTCGTGCAGAGGCTTCGAAGATGTTATGGGAAGATTCAGTAAGTACGACCTGCTTAATCTACAGCATACCCTACGTTCTGATAGGGTTGTGTATTCCAGAGGAGGAATGGTGAGGTAAGGATACTAGTCTCGCACGCTTAAAGGTATTTGGTTGTTACTCATTTGTTAAAGTGAAAGATGTTTGCGGAGAAGCCATGAAATGTACATTCATAGGCAGCGTCGCAAATGAAATGCGATACAGCTTTTGGGGTACGAAGAGTCAGCAGGTTATCCGAAGCAAAGATATTACATTTGTGGACTCGATTTATGGAGCCAGGTCTGCGACAGATTCAAGTAGCTTAACGAAGCCAATACAGAAGAGTCAAGTGGTGTTAGTAGACATTCCAGAGAACCTTACAGAGAATTATAGCATAGCAAAGCATGGGTTGAGTTTAGACTCAGAGCCCAGGTAGGAGCTCAGATATGAGTGAGGGGTTTGAAAACAATAGGAGCTTCAAGGATAGTGAAAGATTAGAAGAAGAATACTCTGAAGATAGAGCATCCTACAAGGAGGGAGGCTCCGAGACTCCATAGGTACGAAGATCCACCAGAGAGTCCAAGGCTCTGGTAAGGTACTCTCTATCAGCAAACTATTTGCTACTAACAAACAACGGTGAACCAGAGTCTTATTCAAAAGCCTTGAGTAGCAAAGAATCCGTATAGTGGAAGAAGGCTATTATTGAAGAGATGGTTTCACTTAAAAAGAACCAGACATGTTCCTTAGTCAGATTACCAGCAGGAAAGAAGGCATCACAAAGCTTGTAGATGTTTAGGGTTAAAGAAGAGCAGGATGGTAGCAAAAGGTACAAGGCTCGATTGGTGGTTAAGGGTTTCCAACAGAAATAAAGGGTAGACTACAATGAGATCTACTCTCCAGTTGTGAAGATGACTGCAATCAGGTTAGTCTTGAGTATTGTAGCCGCAAAGGACTTACATCTAGAGCAATTAGATGTCAAGACAAACTTTTTACATGGTGACCTTGATGAAGACATCTACATGACATAACCAGAGGGTTTTTAGTCAGCTGGGAAAGAAGAAAACCTCGTGTGCGAGTTAAAGAAAAGTTTGTACGGATTAAAGCAAGCACCGAGACAATGGTACTTGAAATTTTACAATTTTATGCATAAGGATAGGGTGCGAATTATGTGCCATGAACCATTGTTGCTACTCTAAGAATATGGTTCATCATGCATTAGACAACTGTTAAAGGTTGATGACATGTTGGTCGCAGGATCCGACATGGCAGAATTCAACAAGCCTAAGAGGTGGTTGCCTTTAGTGTTCGAGATGAAGGATATATGCTCTGAGAAGAAGGTGCTTGGTTATGTGCTTACAGTTGGTGTAACAACAGTCGAGTGGGAGTCTAGACTACAAAAGAGTATCACTATGTTAACTATTAAAGTCTAGTTTATGACAGTTCCATAATCAATCATAGAGTTGATATGGTTGAAGAAGTCTCTTAAGAAGTTAGACTGAGCTCAGGCAGAAAGTGTTTAATACTGTGACAAAGACACTAAGAGTTTGATTCATCTTGTGAAGAATCTAAAGTTTTGCAGTTGGCAAAAGCTTGTTCAAGTATTGATAAGTGAAGGGTCCTTATCTTTGTTGAAGATTCTTAGAACAAAGTGCCTTGTAGAGATGTTTACTGGGTTGGTGATGAAAGAGAAGTTGAAGTTCTGCGTAGCTTCAGCTAGCCTCTAAGTGAATTGATAACGGAGGATGATGTCTTACCAGAGAGAGAGAGAGGTTATTCCTAGTTTAATGATGTTAGTTCACGATACCTTGTATCGAAAGTGTCACACCCCGACATAGGCGGAAACACGAGTATGCGACGAAAAATGATGGTGTGATGGTTGACGACTTAGTATCAAGATAACATACTCTAATTCATACTTTAGTATAGTATACTTATACTATTTAAGTAAAATAGATAAGTAATATAAGATAATTAAATAATAGACATTCAAAATATACTTCGGTAAATCTATCCGGTAACCTTAGTTACCTTAATTAATTGTATAGCTTATAGGAAATTAAACGTTTATTTACATAAAACAACTTAGAGAAGTTTCATATTTTATTATTTATAATATATATAATTTTTCGTCTTTTTTAGTCGTTTATTTAAATAATAATAGTTTTATTATTTTGTCGTAAAGTACAGTTTTTTTTATTAAAATTCTAAGTTAGGAATTTCTAAAAATTTCGGAAATGACTCGTTCGTTTATACAACGCTTTTCCAAGGTTTTAAAAAATATAAAACATTAATTTCAAAAACACTTTTCCTCCTTTCCACATTTTCGACCAAAATACAAATTCATATCTCGCAAACGTTTACTCAAAACGTATTTCTCAAAATGACTTTCAACATCATTACATAGGTATGTTTCATTTTCCAAAAGTCCGTCAAAACGTATAAAAACGAGACAGCCCAAACGATAGTTATCAAAATAATCTGAGACCAATTAATAGCCTCATTAAGCACGGCTTATTGGGCTTTTGAGAGACGTGAGACCATAAGTTACCAAACAATGCATAATAAGCTTTTAAATAAGCTAACAAGCTATGTAGTACATTCGGTTATCATCATAAGCTATCAAAATAGTCCATAAAAATATGACTTAAGAGTACAATAATCCCCTGAAATTATGTTCCTTGTTCTCCTCAATTTGACGAGAGCTAATAAGTCCCAAATAAGCCCATTAGTGCTTATAAATAATCCGAATAAAATACTATCCAAAATAAGCTAAATAGCAAATAAATGTTTTTCAACATCACAACGACAATAAACTACAAAACCCTCATTTCCCTTGTTTCTTATTCGAACCAAAAATGCACCCTTTATTAGTTTCGTAAATTTTTCGTGTTTGATTATTAGCAAACGCACCGTACAACTAGTTCTTGCTCATTGACATTCAAGTACATGTTAATAAAAATATAGTAGACTTACAAAGAGGGTTTTTCAAGCGATTTAAACACATAACCGAACCCCATGCTGTTGTTTAAAATGATACCCCGACTACTAGAATCAACCCGAGACTTGAACCTTTATGTTCTTGATCAAAAAAGTGAAAATTTTAAAGTGTTTATGTGTCTATTTAGGTTTGGCCGAGCAAGAGAGCACACAAGGTGTGTATGTTTTTGAAAATGGTAGTATGTGTTTGAAATGAGGTGAAAACAAAAATGTATAAGACAAGTTTGTACCACCATGGGACCAATGTGCTAAAAACTAGCCTTGTGGTTCCCTTGTGGGGCTCGAACTCGGTTAGGGTATCCAAAGGGGGTTTGGGTTGGTTCGTTTTGTGTCAGTTTTCCTTAAAACCTAACGTTCTCGACTTTAAAATATTACCCGAAGTTTCCTAGTATTTTTATTAATCTTAAAAATACTTTTCCATGAATTTAGAAGATTTACACGACATATTTCCCAATCAAACTTTCCAAAATTCATTTTTAGCATTAGCGAACGTGTCGGGACTCGTTATTTGACATTTCAAACTATTTACTGGACAACCCTCCCGAAACATGATCAACATACATAAAATCCTCTAAAAAGGATTATCACAAGTCATAAATACATAAGATGACGAATCACATTTTATTCAACGTACAGCACGGTACTTGTTCTACAAATGACAAAAGTCAAATAGTCAAAGGAATAAATTAGAACATTCAAATCTCAGAAAAGGGCAATGGTTACATTCTACCCCCTTAAAAAAAATTCGACCTCAAAATTCAACTACTGCTAGAACTAAAAAGATGCGGATACTTAAGTTTCATTTTATCTTCACGCTCCCACGTGAATTTAGGTCCACGTTTCGAATTCCACCGAACCTTGACGATGGCAATTCTACTCCACTTAAGCTTCTTGAACTCTCGCTCTAAGACTTCCACAGGTTCTTCCACAAAGCCCAACTTGGATCTCATCCAAAGGCACTTGCAGTGTTGGGTCATCCAAACACTTCTTAAGGTTCGACACGTGGAACGTGTCAAGAACACCATTTAGTCCTTTAGGCAGTCTAAGTCTATAGGCTACTGGACCGATCCTCTCAGTGATCTCAAAGGGTCCAACAAACCTAGGTGCCAGCTTTTCTTTCTTTCCAAAGCGCACCACACCTTTCCAAGGCGACACTTTGAGCAAAACATGATCACCTACACTGAACTCTAAAGATTTCCTCCTCTTATCGGCATAGATTTTCTAACGATCACGCGCAGCCTTAAGTCTATCCTTAATCTGCGAGATCTTCTCAGTGGTTTCTTGCACTAACTCAGGCCCTATAAAATGCCCTTCTCCAATTTCTGCCCACATAATCGGTGAGCGACACTTCCTACCATACAAGGCTTCAAACGGTGCACACCTCACACTAGAATGATAACTATTGTTATATGAGTACTACCAATGAAGATGAAACATCCCAATTCCCCGAAGTCATGGATGCATGCTGCTGAGCATGTCTTCAAATTTTATAGTTCGCTCACTTTTCTGTTGACCATCGGTTTGAGGATGGTAAGCCGTACTCATGTCCAAACGGATTCCTAATGCTTCTTGCATTGACCGCCAAAACCTTGATGTGAAACAAATATCACGATCAGATATTGATTGAGATCGACACACCATAACTAGAAAAACTATTCATTGAGATTGAGTTCTAGATAACATTCATCTTATTAGTCCTCACACATAGGTAGACAATGAGAAGACTAGTTCAACGATCGACATATGACCAAATGGCGGCATGCCCACTACTAGTCCTTGTTAGATTTGTAACAAAATCAATTTCTATTCTCTTCCATTTTCACTCAAGGATTTTAGATTGTTGTAGTAAGCCAGACAGCCTCTGATGTTCAGCTTTAACCTTTAAACAAGTCAAATACCTACTAACATACACCGCTATATCCTTCTTTATTCCCGGCCATCAATACCTATCCCTAAGATCATAATACATCTCATCAGCTCCTAGGTGTACAAAGTGCTTCGACTTTTCATCCATTATCAGGGTTCTCACATCACCCTTCAAAGGGACCTATATTCGATCCAAGTAATACAACGCTTCATCACTCCTACGTTTCATCAGTTCATCCATTCCTTGTTGCATTTCTGTTGGCTCATCAGATGCCTCTTCCTGAGCCGCTAATATCTTATCCTTGATACTCGACTGAAGGGTCATATTCATAGCTCGAATTCTCTTAGGTTTCACTCTCTCTTTTCTATTCTGTGCATCAGCTACTACATTCGCCTTACCAGTATGGTAGCGAATTTCACAGTCATAGTCGCTGAATAGCTCTATCCAGCAACGCTGAAGCATGTTCATTTCCTTTTGGCTAAAGATGTGTTGGAGACTCTTATGATTGATATATATGACACTCTTTGTCCCATACAATAATGTCTCCAAATCTTAAGTGCAAACACAACCGTACCTAATTCCAAATCATGGGTGGTGTAATTCTTTTCATGGATTTTCAATTGCCTAGATGCATATGCTATCACCCTACCTCTCTGCATCAACATACAACCTAGTCCTAAGCCGGACGCATCACAATATACCACAAAGTCTTTCGATCCCTCTAGGAGAGCTAAAATAGGCACATTACACAACTTGTCCTTCAAAGTTTGAAATGCCCTTTTCCAATGTACTCACCACACAAATGTCTTACTCTTTTTTTTTTTACTGAGTCTAGTGGTCTGAGATTTAGCAAGCTTTAGAAAAGATCTCTATTTTAACGTCGATAA
Organism: Tanacetum coccineum; assembly: GCA_026074375.1. NCBI lineage: Eukaryota > Viridiplantae > Streptophyta > Magnoliopsida > Asterales > Asteraceae > Tanacetum > Tanacetum coccineum. Next base: position 27,047 of record BQNB010064654.1, on the reverse strand, counting down.
TCCTTGCCTAAACCTAAATGAAAGAAACTTCGGACAGAGTTCTAGGGGCTTTCCAATTCTTAACAACTTCCATCTTACTAGGGTCTACATGGATACCATCTCCATTAATCACATGACCAAGAAACTATACTTTCTCGCAACCAGAATTCGCGCTTGGAAAACTTAGCATACAGTTTCTCCTCCTTGAGTAATTCTAAGACTAACCCTAGGTGCACTTCATTACTGATAAGGCCTACACACTGTCTAGATTAAATTAAGATATCATCAATGAACACTATCACAAACTTGTCTAGATAAGGCCTACCTACTCGGTTCATTAGATCCAGAAACACCGCTGGTGCATTAGTCAGACCAAAGGGCATTACTATGAACTCGAAATGTCCATAACAAGTTCTAAATGCAGTCTTTGGAATGTCATCCTCATGCACTCTCAGTTGGTGGTATCCGGACCTAAGATCTATCTTAGAGAAGTATTGTGATCCTTAAAGTTGATCGAATAGGTCGTCTATCCTAGGGAGTGGATAACGGTTCTTAGTGGTCAACTTGTTCAGCTCTCTATAATCAATGCACATTCTAAAAGAACCATCATTCTTCTTAACAAATAATATCGGTGCTCCCCAAGGCGACGAGCTTGGTCGAATGAAACCCTTGTCCTGGAGTTCTTTGAGTTGACCCGACAACTCCTCCATTTCAGAAGGTGCCAATCGATAGGGAGATTTCGCGACCGGTATTGCTCCAGGGATTAACTCAATACGAAATTCGATTTCTCGAATAGGTGGTAATCCTGATAGGTCATCCAGAAATACCTCGGGAAAGTCTCTAACCACAACAATCTCTTCTTGTTTTTGTTCCTTGGCCTTAGCACTCATTAGATGTCTCATTTTCTCTTTCGATCTTTCTCCTATAACTTTAAGTACTTCGCCGTCTTGTAGAGGTATTCTACCACCTTCTCGTGACAAATTATTTCATCCATGTGGTTGGACAACCAATCTATTCCTATGATTACATCGAAACTCCCACTTCCAAATGGCATCAAATTAATATCAAACATGTGACCTTCTATTTCTAGTTTACAACCCCTAATAACTTTATCAATCTCTACTAGCTGCCCGCTAGCTATCTCGATCTTATAACTGAATCCTAAATCACTAGGCTCTATGCCTAATAGAGGTATGAAAGTAGTGGAGACGAAACTATAGTCGGCACTAGAATTGAATAGAGTTGTAGCATAGTGATCGTTTAAAGTGAACATACCTGTCACGATGTTCGGGTCCCGACGAGCCTCCTCTGCTCCTAGCATAAACGCCCTTCTACGTACCTGGTTACATTGTTCCAACAACCTTGTTCCTTGTTAGAATTGTATTATGTGAGTGAGAGTCTAAGACTCCTATTGAACCTTGTAAATTATTAGTGTATGTTCCAGGATTTCTATAATGCTAATTGCCTAGTTAATGGCTTTAAGCCCTATTAGATAGCAAGCCAGGACTTGGAAGCTCACTTAAACCAAGTGGCCCATGTACAAACTATTAAAGCACTCTTCCAAGTGTGGAGATGGGTGTTTGCTTTCTTTATTTTTTCTCTTTTAGTGAAGTAACCATTTTCTTTGTTTTACTTTCTCTCTCTACAACCTCTCTCTCTCTCTAATCTACTAGCAATTTGTGTGTTCTTGATTGTAAATTGATAAGCTAACATGTGGTATCAAGAGCTCAAGGTTGTCTAGTGGTTTTGATTTACTCATCTTTGCTTACTCTAGCTTAATTCGTCCTTGGTTTTCTTCTTTTAGCTATGGTTTTTTTCCTTTTCCTTTTTTTATTCTTTAGCTTGTTCAAGACCTAGCTCTCTATCTTATTATGTTCTTATAAGCTGCTTATTTGGAATCATACATAATTTATTGGGTTTTTCCTTTTGTTCGGAAATCTTGGTTTAATCGCATTGGAATTCACAAGGTTCAAGATTTTTGTTGTCTAAGTAGTTAAACTTTGTGCTTTCTTTGTTTAAACATGTTATAGCTTTGCCTCGTAAGGTTTCATAGCTTATTAGGTTTAGTTATAGCTTTGTTTTTGCTCATTCAAAAGTTTTTCTAGCTTACGTTATGTTTCATGTTCTAAGTAGCGGTTTGAGTTAAGTTGGTATTTTTTTGATTGTTTTTAGCGAATAAGCAGATCTAGCTTGTACTAGAGTTATTGTTTCTCTAGTCCGTTTGTGGAAAGAAAACAAAGGGTAAGAAAAGGACAGTTTTGTACTTGTTGATTGTGACAAGTAGAGGTTTGTCTCTTGTTGTGGCGGTTTGCTAATTAAAACTAAATAGCAGTTTGGCCAAGATTATGTAGCGGGTTGACACAATTTAATAGCGGTTAGGGACAGGTCAAGTAGCGGTTTTCTATTTCTTGGTCCTTTCCTAAACGTCACTCTGTCATTTTTGAAACTCCGTAGCGGTTTGGCAAATGGTTCTAGGCAGCGGTTTGATAAACTGGTTATTATAGCGGTTTGATAAACTGAAATAGGTAGCAGTTTGATATTAAGTTATGGTAGCAGTTTAAGATCTGTCGCATTGGTTTGATTGAACTAATATAGTAGGCAGTGGTTTGTCAAAGATAGTGGCAGTTTGTCATCAAACTTAGCCAGCAGTTTGCAAGTCATAGATCCTAGCGGTTTTGATTTTTTGTTAAGAAGCGGTTTGGTACATATCCCAGCGGTTTGGTGCATTGGATTAGGCAGCGGTTTGTCTTAAGTCTGCAGCGGTTTGTTCATTTCCAAGGCAACGGTTTAGTAAAGTTTACTCCAGCGGTTTAACCTACTGTTTTAGTAACCTGAATTTCGAATTTGGTATACTTTGGTCTGTGGATCTTTAATTGAACTTGGAATTTGACTTTACTTCGTATTCTATTACCAATCATTCAAACCTTAACTTTAAACAATTATCAATTCACGGTTTCTTCTTGACTTTGTAAAATCTCATAGAAGTTTATTCTTTTCTGGTTTAAGTCAGAGAGGTGTAAAATCCCATGCAAACCCAAGGACTTACTCACTTCAACTTCTTTCAATCAAATCATAATCACTAAATCGATCCTATTTTATCATTTCACATCACTTTTGCAATGTCGACTCAATAAGACATCGATGCTTCTGGAGCACAACGACTTGCAAACACACATGATCCTTTGACATTCAAGGAAAACACTCAGACACCATTTCACCCAGATCAATCATCACTTATTAACCACATACAACATCCACTACCCAATAACTATTTTGTCCTACAACCTTCATTCAACACGAACTGCATGCAACAACCAATGCAGAATCTGAGTATTCAGATTGTTAGAAATATGAATGGGCTTAGTGTTGTTTCGGAAACTGCAGATCAGTATGGGAATGGAAATGTTGTAACAGCACCGGCTGAGGGTAATGGTAATGGCATCAATGTTAATCTGATAAGGTGTTACAACTGTCGAGGAGAGGGTCATTATGCCAGCAACTGCACTGTAAAGCCAAGGAAACGGGATGCTGCTTATCTTCAGTAACAGTTGTCGATTTCTTAAGAGGAAGAAGCAGAGATCCAAAGCACTTAAGAGGAATCTAATTTCATGGTTGTTTCAGGTGCTTGTGAGGAAACTGAGAGAGCAAATGCGAATTGCACTATAGAGAATAATTTGCAGCAAGCATCGACATCTGGTACTCAGACTGACAAAGCTCCCGTCTATGACTCAGACGGATCAGCTGAGGTACAACTTCATGATAATTGCTATAATGATGAGATATTCAATATGTTTACTCAAAAGGAGCAGTATACTAAGCTACTTGAACCCATTCCTGAACCACACCAAGTACCACAGAATGATAGCGATGTCATTTCTGAGGTTTCTAGTATGGAACAAGGTGGGGGAACAGTAGAACAACATCCTATAAATGTTGAGGAAACACGTGTTTTATATGATTCATTATATAATAATTTAGCTACAGAAGTTGAGAAAGTCAACTCGGTCAATCGCAAGCTGAGAGAAACCAATGCAAATTTGACCACTGAGCTTGCTAGATATAAAAAACAAGAAAGGTGTTTTGATATTAGTCAAGAAAAATATGACAAACTTGAAAGGTGTTATCAACAGTCTGTTTATCAAGAACAATGTCTTTCTAAAAAGATAAATGCACTTCATTTAAGTTCAGGTAAACAAATAACGGTTTTGAATGAGGAAATTTCAAATTTAAATAAACAGCTTTCAAAGGAAAAGTCAACCGTTTCTTCTCTTCAAGAAGAAAAGAAAAGGTTGAAGTCTGATTTCAAAATACGCGAAGACGAGCTTGACAACAAATTTCAACTTGAGAATAAAGTAAAGGAATTAGATAATATTTTGGTTAAAACGGGTTAATCAATTCAAACGATGCACATGCTTTCACCTAAGCCAGACTTGTTTTACCACACTGAACAGAAAATGACTTTGGGTTTTTAAAATCCGTTTTATCTCAAGCAAGCTCAGCAGAAACAACAAAGTTTGTATAATAGCAAAGTTCTATTAGAAAAACATGATCCTCCCACTGTGTATGATTCGGAGGAGACACTGGAACTTGCTCAAGAGAGTCGCTTAAAAATGAAACAATTAAACAAAGAAATAAAACCAGCAAATTATACAAAGATTAATCATCTTTCGGGGGTTTTCGTTTCTCAAACGGCCAAGTCACGTGAAGAGTTATATCTTTCAAATGCTTCCAAAATGGCCAATGTTTCTAACTCAATTTTAATACCAAATGAAGAGTTTTCGGATGATACTACACCAAGTGTTGCACGGAAATTTCTAAATGAGGTAAAAAGCACCATTGTGACTCTTCAACGTGTTGTCAAACAAAAAATGACTTTAGATATACACAATTGGTCGTCTTCTGCTCACCAAGAGATTCACAAAATTGTAAAAAATGAAATTTTCCCTATCGTTAACCAAGTTGATGCTAGAGTGCAAAATTTTGAAATACAATTTTTAAAAGAAGCAGCCAAATTTGTTCGAGACTTCCAATCTCTTGCAAATGAAGCTGATGAATCTCTTGCTAAGCACAAGGCATTGGAATTGGAAATTGAGCGTCTCTTGAGAGCAGTTGTCAGTCAGGATATTATGTCTATTGTGCAAAATAATTCTGTTGTAGATACATCAAATCTCCAAACTGAGCTTGAACGTACGAAAGAACGTTTTGAAAATTGTATCATTAAAGTAAAATGGGGGGGGGGAGGTTATGGGCTAAAACTTTGGAATGATTGGTACAAAAAATGTGAAGAGTGCAAATATGACAAAATTTCGTACGATAAAGCTTACAACGACATACAACAAAAGATTGAACGGTTTCAAGCTCAGTTGGGAGATCAAAAGGGTAAAAATAAGGATACTCCATGTGTATCAAATACCCTTGATCCTTTGTCTCAGAAACTAGAGAACGAGAACGTGGAATTAGAGTTTCAGATTAAGAATTATGCAAAAGAGAATGCTCATCTTAAGACTACATACAAGAACCTGTTTGACTCTGTCAATGTGACACGGACTCATACCAAAGCAATAATTGACTCTTTTCAAAACAAATTACATGACACAATTTATGAAAATGCTAAGCCAAGAGTCCAGTTATTCGATAAGGTTTCTAAACAAAAGGACACCACTCGTGGAACGAATGCGAATACTAAGTTTGCAAAGGAATCAATCTTGGGAAAACCATGTAACACCCCCAAAATCACAACAACGCAGCGGAATACCACTTGGGGTGCTACTTCATAGCATAAAGTACAAGTTACAAAAAACGACTCTAAGTGAGATGTTTTGAAAAGTCAACCATTCAATAAGTTTTTATAAAATATCAGAGTTACAACAGGTCTCACTTGTAATGTATTAGAAAACATTGTCAAAACGTTTATTTAATGGTACTCGAATTATAAAGCTTTCAAAAATATATTTGTATCAGCGCGACTCGAATGCTTCTAATGCTCAGCTAGCAATATAATAACCTGAGAAAATACATGCAAAAATGTCAACAATAATATTGGTGAATTCATAGGTTTAAGTAAAAGCAGTATTGAAATAATTCAAGAAATATTTTAGTAAGAAAGAAGCGTTATAATATTTTCAAAGTATTATTTCTGAAATCCAAGTAGTGATTCAATAGATCAAGTAATGCTCCGTAGTGAACCACAAGGTTCAAGTAGTGTAGACAAGAGAAAAAAATTCACCAAGTCCAAAAAGTAATATATATTATTGCACTAAGCTCATGACCTCAAAACCTTAACTGGTAATGCAATCAATGCACTTAGTAACGAGCATGTATTCTCACCCCGAAAACAGTTTATGAAAACCATTGAAAGAGAAAAGGTGGGGCTATGAACTCACCTTAAGCAGAAGTATCGGATAAGAGAATCACAACGAGTGAACAACGATGACAACAATGCGAACATCATGATCAACAATGAAGAAACGAAGTCGAGAGATCCGAACCGCGACCTAAAATAATGGTGCGCGTATAAGAATATATTTATAAGAAAAATGCATAAAATGCATAAGTATGTAAAATGTATATATTCCGACATATAATGAAATTTATATCGTAGAATCCATGAGTGTGCCAACTTACTTATTTATACCCACTAAAATGATCCACCTCAAGTTTAATTTCATTTTAACTCATTCCGACTAATATGTAATTTTAATGAAAATTACCCATTTTGACCCATTTTAAAGATTAAGACATCTAGATGCGAACGAAAGTGAAAGACTCACTTATTAGTTGTAATTTCAGCTTTAGTTAATATATTTTACGCCTAATCATTTGCTAAAACACTAATTGATTAATCTTAAAAATTTCGCCGTGTTGACTTTTTATTATATATATTTCCTTAAATCTGACCCGTCCAAAACGACCCGCTAAATCACATTTTCGCGACTCGGACTCTAAAGCATTTTGATGTAAAACGACGTTCCGGACAACTTTTCATTATTAGCCGAGACCCGAAACCCAACATAAAATGACCAAAATACCCCTGCAAATTTCTGCATAAAATATTTATAAAAACGCAGATTTAGATTTGAGTTTTTGACCCGTCATAAGGCGTTTTTAAGCTTAGATCGCCTCGCGACAAGGTAAAACGGCATTTTAAACAACTTTTTAGTTTTACCCAAGACCGAAAACTCTACAGAAATGGATGAAAACGCCCTTAGTTCAGGTCTGATGCATTTTTATAAAAACGAAAAACGCAGATTTTGCCCTAGCTTTTAGACCCGTTATTACTCATTTTTAGACTCGGATATCCTCGTGGGAAAGTAAAACAGCCTTCCGAACAACTTTCATGTTTCGGCCGAAGGCCGAAACGGACCCGAAAGTGACGAAAATACCCTTTTAAAAATCTGACAGCAACTATTAAAAGCTGAGTTTTTAGTAAAAATTTTCTAAATTTCAATTGGCCGTAAAAACTTCGTCTTTTGGAGATACGGGGTGATCCATATATCGAATCGAACCTACGGACACGCTCTTTCATATTTTTTAGCCTAAAATCAGTTTACACATTTTTACAGTACCCAAAACCCGCTGCGTAAATTCTGCAATAACCGACCCGTTCCAAAATTCTACCAAACGACATTTTCACCATATCACAACTTCACAAATACGCCTAACTAACCTATCTCCTTCCTCTAACACCTCTAACCAATTACAATCACCTCAATATCAATTTATTACTTAAACACATGGATTCCAAAATATATAAAAATATAAATGCATGCATATACTTAAGAAAATAACATCAAGAATGATTATAGGATGCTTATAATGGTGTGTAGGAGTAAAAAAAATAATCAAACAAGAACCCCTCTTGTTTCCTTGTATGAGCCGAAACCCAAACAACCTCAAAAACCAACCTTAACTTGTTTTTACTACACCAAATCTTTCAAAAACCTTATTATTTAAGCCCTAGTTGCTTCCAATTGCCTTCAATTAGATCAAAAACCTTTAGAATCAAAAACCAAGAAAATCAAAAATCTTGAAAATCAATCATGCGTGGTGGTTTCTTTGTTAGGGATTAATGGGTTTTAATTTAGGATTGATTTAGAGTGATTGGAGGTGATTTTAGGGATCAAGATGAAGATTTTTGGTGTTTTTCTTGTTGTTGTCGTCGTACAGTAGAACAAGGGGAGGAGACACCGAATTTTTTTGATGTTGTGATACCGTATGTTTACAAAGCTGAGGTATAAGGTTTATATATGGAATACAAGAAAGTCTAGTGGGCTAAAAATAAAAATTATGTTTGGTTTGTTTGGATGGGTTATTTGAATCAAGTAAAATAAGTAATAAGGGAAGTGTTTGGTTTAGGATTTAGCAGGAGTAAATATAATAATGGGGTGTTTGGTTTCTAGTTTTGATGGAGCCTAAAACAATTAAAGAGGGTGTTTGGTTTATATGTTATGTTTATAAATTATATTTTTATTTTTCTAAAACATTTATACTACAATATTTGATTTAAAACACCACGTTAAGATATTAAAAGTGTTAAAGTACTATTTTTTTGACACGGTTTCGGCAAAACGCGATTTTTTTTATAAAATACTAAAATAACAATAAATTGACTTCCGGAGCAAAAATATAAAATTTTGATCTCTTAAAACGCTTAACGAATAAATATCTGAAGCATGACACGCATATAACTAAAAATGACGATTTTCATCAAATCGGCGAACAAGTAAAACATAAAAACTTTATTCAAGACAAAAATAGGAATGAAGTCGAGATTTAATATTTACCGTAAAATACGAGATGCTACAGATCAGTATGTTCAGAACAACGCAACACCAACTGTACAAAGTGAAGTATCTTCTGTACCCAATGATGATGTGATAAAACTGATTAATGATATGCATGAACAAGCTGCCGCATGCCATGCTCTTAATGAGCAACATAGAGCTGTTAATGAATCATTAATTGCTGAACTTGCGAGATATAAGAAAGAGGTTAATGTGTATGAAAAAAGGGCTAGGTTTGAATTAACGAAAAAGGAACAAAAGATTGAAGAAGAAATATGTATACTTATTTTTAATCGTAATAAAAAAGAAGCTTCCTTGAAAAAGGAACTTCAGGATTTACAAAAGCAACTCAATTCTACCGTTGGCCACAACAAGTCAATGGCAGAGGAGGTTGAATTTATGAAAACTGATTTTAAACAAAAAGAAGATAAATATCTTGATGATTTTTTGAATTTGAAAAAACTCAAAGAAAAGATAGAAGATAGGTTATACAAACAAGATCAATCTATTCAAACGGTACATATGCTTTGCAAACCAAAACCTTTTTATGATAAAGCATCAAAGATGGCAATAGGCTACTAGAATCCTCTATATCTCAAGAAAGTAACGCAAGTTCAGCCTACTCTTTATGATGGATATGCTATGGTGAAGACCGGACACACCCCTGCGTTAGTATCTAACTCAGAGGAGACCCTAGACTTAGCTGAAAAATCAAGACAAAAGATGCTAAAGAAAGTAAAAGAGGGTAACCAAAGTGAACCAAAGGCCAAGCTTAATTTTGGACCACCAGATTACTTAAAAACAAATTATCTGGCAAAATTTGTCCCCCAAAAGCAATTAACACCCGAACAGTTATATTGGTCCAAAGACATGGCAGACATTGCTAAGGAAAAGGCCCTTGAGCAGTCTGGCCAAAGACCTAAAACAGCATTGATGGTGTACCCACCCAATACACCGACAAAGCTTGTCCCTAAATTCATTTCCACAAAAAGTCAGGTGAAAATCATCATTTACACAACTATCTAACTTTTTAAAGATTTTGAATTAACGTGTAAAAAGAGAATTACACCAACAGGTTTAACTGAAGGGGAAAGGGGTTTTGAACAAACAAAAGAATGTTATCTCACAGAGATCATTCTATTTTTTAAAACAATCAAACAACATTTTAAGGAAATTCACATAAACCTCATAAAAGAAATAAAAGAAATAAAAGATGTTTTTGAACAAATGGAAAAGGAAGTTGAGCAAAATGATGTAGACATGCGATGTGCTGAGATTGAGAGAAAGAACCTTCTCATTGAAAATGAGAATCTAATTGTTGCTTGTATTTCTACTGATGTGCTATCTTGTGTTATGTCTGATGTGTATACCATTTCTCAATTTTCAAAGTTGAATGATGCATTTATAGTAGAACAAGCCCGTGTTGTCCAACTTGAAGCTGAGATTTCAAAACTCAAACACAAAATTGAAAAGGATGATCATAATGAAATGATAAAAAGTTTTTCCAAACTTGAGATTGATCATTTGGACTTGCAGTTAGAGTACAACAATATCAAAGTACGTTTTAAACAAATAAATTTTTAGTCACCAAAAGATGCTCCCTAATTTGATTCACTTTTCAAAATCACACAATTAGAAGAAAAGCTTCAAGCAAAGGACAACACAATTAAGAAACTGAAAACTCACACCTCTCGCCTAAATGAGCAAAATGGTCAAGATGAGACACTTGTTGAACTCAACAAACGGAAAGACCAACTTTATAAGAGGGCTGGCGAGATTAAAGAGTTGACAAAGCAAATCTCTCAATTAAGAGCGCAAGTTTCTTAATTGAAAGGGAAAAGTAGCAAAGTAGACAGCCTAGTGGACCTTAAAGCCTTAGAACCCCTGAACATAGAACTAAGAGATAATGTCTCTACTCTTCAATTATAGAATGAGCGTTATAGAGCTGAGAATGTGAAAATTAAGAAGCATTACCTGGAGTTGTATAATTCCATTAAGATAACGCGTGCTCAAACGATTGAAAAGACAAACTCTTTGGTAGCTGAAATAGAGAAAGGAAAGGCTGAACTAAAAGGAAAGATGCAATCCACCATAGAAGATGATGTTAAGCCTAGAGTACTTACACCTAGGAAGTATGCAATCGATGTTGACCCAATCCCTCCTCCCTAAAGGAACAATAGGGACGCTCACATAGCTTATCTCAGACACCTTAAGGACAATGTAGAAATCCTTCGCGAGATTGGAGAAGAGGGTATCATAGCCAATCCACTAGATAGTGCGCTTCAATATGCCTGTCGTTATACTAAAAGATCTCTGGAAATAATAGAAAGTGTATTTGCTACTTGTCCCCTAGATGCTCAGAAAAGAGATAAAAAGATTGCTACTACATCTGTCACTAGGAAAAAGCAAGTTACCTTTGTCGATCAATGTGAAACTTCAGATAAACACACAGTAAAACATGTTAAGAAACATAAAGTACAACAAACTAATGTTCCTATTCCCTCTATAGGAGTAAGAAGTTGCATTAAAGCCAATGGATCAAAGCCTAGAGGCAACACAAGGAAAGATAGGATCCTGCCGACAAAGAAGCAAGTAGAAGAACATTCTAGGAATAATAAGTCTAGTGTGAAACAAAAGAATCGTATTGGTTCTAGTATTAGCTATAAGCATATTGTAATTAATTCGAATTCTTTATCTGTCTGCAAAACTTGTAATAAATGCTTTGTTTCTGATATCCATGATAAGTGTGTTGAATCTTATTTGAAGTCCGTTAAAAGTCCCACTGTCAAAAAGGTTTTGAGCAAATATAAGAACGTATGGAAAGCAACAGGAACCCTGTTTGCACAAGTTGGTTATAAATGGCTGCCCAATGGTAGGAAATTCACCATAGTTGAAAAGTGCCCTTTAACTAGGATCACTAAACCTACAGTAGTGCCTGCCCAGACAAAACCTAAAAACGTTAGTACTAGCACAATTGTTATTAATGAGAGATTCAAGAACACATATACACAACCTTTAACTAGTTACAAACGTAGAACAAAACAGGTTAAGTCTATCCCTAATTGGGTGCCTGCTAAAGCTAAAACACAGACAACTCATGTTCCTCAGGAACAACATATTGTTTCAGCTAACCAACAGGACCCCAACATACATTGGGGATCCAACATTCCAAATTCTCCATCTTTGTATGTTTTTAAATGCAGGTCGTACAGATCGTCCTTTGGTATTTGAACTCAGGCTGCTCAAAACATATGACCGGGAATCGCTCGTGGCTCAAGAACTTCGTCAAAAAGTTTATCGAGACAGTTAGATTCGGGAACGATCATTTTGGTGCGATAATGGGTTATGGAGATTATGTTATTAGGAAGAGTGTTATATAAAGGGTTTATTATGTAGAAGGACTTGGTCACAATCTCTTCTCTGTGGGTTAATTTTGCGATTCAAATCTAAAAGTTGCCTTCAGGAAGCACTCGTGCTTTGTTCATGATATGGATGGTGTAGATTTGAGTAAAGGATCACGTGGTTCAAATTTATACACTATTTCCGTTGAAGACATGATAAGATCCTCACAATTTGCTTGCTATCTAAAGCCTCCAAGAACAAATCATGGTTGTGGCATCGACGTTTGAATCACTTAAACTTTGGCACCATCAATGAACTAGCCAGGAAGAATTTAGTACGAGGTTTACCAAGGTTGAAGTACGAGAAAGATCATCTTTGCTCTGCTTGTCAACTTGGCAAAAGAAAGAAACATAACCATCCATCCAAGTCGGAAAACACCAATCTAGAAGTTCTTTACACCCTCCACATGGATTTGTGCGGCCCAATAAGAGTGCTGAGTATTAATGGGAAGAAATACATCTTGGTAATTATTGATGATTATTCTAGATTCACATGGATAAAGTTTTTGAGGACCAAAGATGAAACTCCAGAGATTGTGATTAAGTTTCTCACACAGATTCAAACTGGCCTCAACAAAACTGTTAGATTCATTCGGACTGACAACGGAACAGAATTCGTCAATCAAGTTCTGACTGCACACTATGAAAAAGTTGGCATCACTCATGAACGTACCATTCCGAGATCTCCACAGCAAAACGGCGTTGTCAAAAGATGGAACCGTAAGCTTGTGGAAGCCGCTTGGACTATGTTGATCTTTTCCAGATCTCCAATGTTTCTATAGACATAAGCCGTTGCTACTGCTTGCTACACCCAGAATAGATCCCTAATTTATACTCGCCACAATAAAACCCCATATGAGCTCGTGCATGTCAAGAAACCAGATCTTAAATACCTTCAAGTGTTTGGTGCCCTGTGTTATCCAACAAACGACAGTAAAGATATTGGATATGCACCTAACCGGAAGGGGTACCGAATCTACAACAAACGCACCCAAAGAATAATGGAAACAATCAATGTCAAAGTTGATGAGTTATCTGAGCTGATGGATTCTACACAAGTCAGTGTAGGACCCACACCAAACCTTTTGACTTCCTGGAAGGACCCAGTACAGATTCAGGACTCGTGCCTATCATACCCCCTTAAGCAAGGACCTTAAGATGTACCACCTACAAAGAAAGATATGGAGTTATTATTTCAACCAATGTTTGATAAGTACTTTGAACCTCTTAGTGTTGATAAACCAATTCAGCCTGCTCTTGCAGTTCCAGCTCCAGTAGCCCCTGTAGTTCTTGCAGTTCATGTTCCAGTTCACTCAGCCGGTACACCTTCTTCCACAATAGTTGAACAAGATGCACCTTCTACAAGTAATTCTCCATCAACTTCTGAAATTCAAGCCCCAGTCGTACAGCAAGGTATTGCAGATGGACTAGTTATCGAAGAAAATCCTTTTGCTCTTGAGTACGAAAATCCCTTTGTTAACGTGTTTGCTCCCGAACCTAGTCCGGTGCAATCATCATCAGGGGAGATTTATACAACTGACCTTACTCTGAATCCTCAACCATATACACATCTTAGCAGATGGGGAAAGGATCATCCATTGGATAACATTATCAGAAATCCTTCTCGACTGGTATCTACCCATAAACAATTAGCCACTGACACTTTATGGTGTTTTTACAATTCTGTACTTGCCAAAGTCGAGCCAAAGAATTTTAAAGTCTATCCAGGGCCGATAAGGATTGCTGGTCTTATAAAGACAATGCAAGATGAGATCTAGCTACTATTTTGGAATCGACTTGATGTATGGGAATTAGTACCACCTCCAGACTCTGCAATGATTATAGCTCTCAAGTGGATTTACAAGGTTAAACTTGATGGGTATGGTGATGTTCTAAAGAACAAAGCAAGGCTAGTTGCTAAAGGGTACCAACAAGAAGAGGGTATCGATTTTGAGGAATCCTTTGCACCTATGGCAAGAATAAAGGCTATTAGAATCTTCATCGCAAATGCCGCCAGCAAAAACATGTTTATCTACCAAATGGACGTGAAAACTAGATTTTTAAATGGCGAGCTGAAAGAAGAATTCTACGTTAGTCAACCCGAGGGCTTCAGTGATCCAGATCATCCTACTCACGTCTACCGATTGAAGAAAGCCCTTTACGACTTAAAGCAGGCTCCTAAGGCGTGGTCTGATACACTGTCTAAGTTTCTTCTGGACAACCGGTTCTCCAAAGGTGTCGTGGATCCAACGCTATTCATAAGAAAAACAGGCAAACATACTCTACTTGTTCAAATATATGTAGATGATATAATTTTTGCCTCGACCGACCCTAAAGATTGTGACCGTTTTTCAAACGACATGAGCTCTAAGTTTCCAATGTCTATGATGGGACAAATGTCATTTTTCTTAAGGTTACAGATTTCTCAAAGTCCCGGAGGCATTTTTATTAATCAATCAAAATATGCTAATGAAACTTTAAAGAAATATGGAATGGACTTGTGTGACCCTATTGATACACCTATGGTGGATCGTCTCAAACTAGATGAGGACCCATTAGGGATACCAGTTGATCATACTCGTTATCGAGGTATGATCGGCTCCCTAATGTATCTCACAATCAGTAGACCAGATCTTGTGTTTGCCGTTTTCACGTGTGCTAGGTATCGGTCTAAGCGGACCAAAAAGCACCTTGAGGCTCTAAAACGAGTCTTTCGGTATCTCCGAGGAACCATTAACATGGGTCTCTGGTATCCGAAGGACTTAGCTATGGAACTAACCGCCTATGCAGACGATGACCATGCAGGGTGTCAAGACGCACGAAGGAGTACGTCAGAGAGTGCTCAATTTCTTGGAGATCGATTAGTAAGCTGGTTATCAAAGAAACAGCGTAGCACGTCAATTTCAATAACAGAGGCCGAATACATTGCCATGTCTGGATGCTGTGCCCAAATCCTATGGATGCGATCTTAGCTGAAAGACTACAGTTTTGCATTCAACCATGTGCCTCTGTACTGTGACAACAAAAGTGCCATCGCACTTTGCTGCAACAATGTCCAGCATTCACGCTCTAAACATATCGATATACGCCACCATTTCATCAAGGAGCAAGTCGAAAACAGTGCTGTTGAACTCTACTTTGTGACGACAGAATACCAGCTGGCTTACATCTTCACAAAAGCCTTGCCTAGAGAGCTGTTCGAATTTATTCTCCCTCGGCTTGGTATGAGGAGTTTGTCTCCAGAGGCTCTCAAACGTCTACAGGAGGAAGAGGAGGAGTAAAGGATGGACTTTATGTATCCTATGTAAATAATTAAAAACAAAAATAAAATAGAAAAATATAAAACATATAAAAACCCTAAAAAAATCAAAAAATAGAAAATACCAAAAAGATTTTTTCAAAGACTTGTCTTCTGACAATCGATAATATTTACGGTCCTAGAAATGTAATTCAATAATGACACGGGCCTGTAAATAAAGTTCGAGTAGAAGTTCAAACTTTTCAAAACATGTCTCAAAATGGCTTGTAGTTATTTCATACTACAACCCGCTTTTCATCATTCAGGAAAGCATGTCTCTCGAAAGACAGCTGTTCCTCACAACGAGAATGAATTTTCTCGGGCAGGGTCTACTTTATGACCATGCAAAGGCTTGTGTTTACATTGCAATACAACCCGTGCTTTCTTTTACAGGCAGTGTACGTGTCAGTGCACTCACCTTGATAAAAATAAGAGAAATCTTATTTTTTCGGAGGTTTTAAAATGTGTGGATTCTAGTAAAACTGAACCTTTTGCAATATCATTAGGAAAACATTTAAAAAAAATTCTATCTCTCATATAATGTCTACAACTCTTTAAATAGAAAACGGGACTTTATTTGAGGAGGAGACGATTTTGAATAAATCTGTTAATTGTATCTACAAAAAGGAAATCATTACGAGGTAATCATTAAAATTTTTGAACAAACAAAGGGTCATTATTTAAGGGGGAGTTAGAATAGGTAACTCACCTAGGCTTGAAATGTTCCCTAGTTTAATATTTAAAGATTAAAAGGCAATTTGTAGGTTTGGACATAGATATCACAGAGTATATGCTTTAAGTGATTCGGGATTGGTCATTTTATGTACTAAATATGCTTCTTATTACCTTCTAAGGGAATTCAAGGTCTTTAACTAGTCTTTGTTAGAAATTAGAGGTTAAAATAAACTTACATATACATGATATGACCTAATCTGTGTCTCAAAACTGTAAAACATGATTGAAGTAAAGACTTAGATGCTGATTAAGGATATCAATTTTTGACCATTGACTTAGGCTGACCATAAGATGAATTGTAGACTTTAAGTAGTTAGACATTTTCACAACATAACCTTAGTGCAATGATTAAATTTTCATAGACAGAATTGTATGACCTGCCCATACCTATATTCAGCTGTCAGGTCCTATCTCTTACAACCTTATCTTCAAACACTCTTATTTACTTTTTATGTATTTAGAAATTTTATGCCTAGATTTTGTTATTCAGCATCATCATAAATCCTTACCATGTTTACCAATAGTCTACATATAAACCTTTACTTTCCATTTAAATATACACAATAAATTAAAAAAAGAAATATAAAGACCATTTGATCGGCCCAAAAACACACACAAACACGACACCCATTTTTATTTTCCCTCTTCTCCTTCCCTGCTCCATCTAACGGTTCACCACCATCACCACCAACAATTAATAATTTTCCATTTTTGATCTAATTCAAGTATTCAAGACTCTAATTCAAAATAACCTGAGGTGTCTCCAAGATTCAATTCATCTAATTTCAAGATTAATCAAAGAATTAAAAGTTTGGGTTTCATAATTAAATTGGGGCTTTTGCAAGAATTGATTGGGGTTTGGTTTAAGCACGTGTATAAAAATATTTAGAAGGGTTAGAATCTATTTTTGATTTCGTTTAGGTTGCTTCTTGGTCCGAAAATTAGCCAACACCCTAAAGGGTGTGTTTGTGCTTGATTCACTAGTTCTTATCCTAATCTTGTAAGTTTTCTTATTTGATTTTTGATTTTTCTTCTTTGATTTGGTCATGCTTGGATTATGATTTTGATTATCTTAATTATATGCGCTTTTGATGTATGAGATATGCATGAGAGGTTTATATGGCATTGCATGGGGATTGATGTTGTTAGAATTGATTTTCGGATGATTTTGAGCGATTAATTGTGGCTGTTTTAGATCAGTAGTAAAAAGGGCTTGGTACGAAATACTTTTGGCTTAAGGCATGTGGTTTTATGAGTTAGTTGGGTAGAGCAACATACAAAGTGTATGTGGTGCTTTGGATGGAGCGGTAACTCATCCGGATGACCAAGTTACGCCCAATTTAGTGAAACTAGTCCAAATGGGTGACTTGCAGATGGTTTGTGTTTTAATGGGGAAATTTTGGCTTAAATCCTACTGGTTATTTACATGAATGAATAGGTTAATATCTCAGGTCCTAGTGGCGAGTTGGATGGAACACCAACTCTTCCGGATGGTCGAGATACGACCGAAACCATGAAAACATACTTAGCGTGTACCGAGAATTTATAATGCAGATAGTTAAGCTTGTAATGAATTTTATTTGGCTTCCTAAGAAGGTATGGATTATTTTATGGGTACAATTGAGAAATAGTCAACGGTACATATTTCGAATTGGATAGCGCCATATCTCCTCCGATGAGTGAGATGTGACACCGAATTTACGAAAATAGTCAGTTCTGAATACTGTTTAAAAAAGGGATTTTTAACCTCTAGATTTTTGCACTAAAGTGTTGGGTTTTAAAACATGGTTAAACACTAGACATCCTAAACTTTCATCTCTCTTTGGATTCAACTTGATTGCTATTATAGAATGGATTTTTGACCAAACCATAAGAGTTAGAAATTCAACAAACTTCTCTGTTTTGATGTTTTGAATAGTAAAAAACTCACATTTCCCGTGGATTCGGGAAATGGTTTGATTAAAAGGCTCCTTAATGTTCTGGAAACTAGACTTAAAATATCTTTCTTGGGTTGAAAACCCCATCCTTTTTAATCTTTTATAGGTTAAGGATTTGGTCTTGATAATATTGACTAAAAATTCAGCAATATAGTCATTCCAATGCCGTATCCCGGGGTTGACTTTGACTTCGTCTTGCCTTAATTAAATGCACAAACGTTGTCGAGTCGATCCAGAGATTTCCGTTTTAGCTCCGTTTTCAATCCTTTTGTACCTTTGGCCTCGGTTTTTCACGCTCTTTCCAAATCCAAGTTTGGTTTTGTCCGTTTTGGCTTCGTTTTTTGTCCTTTATTGAATATCCGGTACCTGCACAATACAAACACAAAAACAAGCATATTTATGGCATTTAAAGTGCGTTTTTGGTCGTTTAGGGTCGTTTGATTAGGTAAAAGATATGTGTAATTACACACATACCAGTATTTCTGATAGCAACCTGGTCATCATATTAAAGGCAGGTATTTCAAAAAGAAAACTTAACCTCACAACGAGAATTTATTCTCGAGCATGGTCTAGTTTATAACCATAAAAAGGCTTGTGCTTACTTTGCAGCACAACCCGTGCTTTCTTTATTCCATAGATGTACGTGTCAGTGCGCTTATGTGATAAAATAAGAGAAATCTTATTATCTATGGTGTTGTTTTTCAGAATTAAAACATTAATATCATAAAGTCATCAGAAAATCTTTTTCACAGACATCTGACCACTCAAAGAACGACTACAGCTCTCTAAATAGAAAACGGGTCATTGTTTGAGGGGGAGATAATGTCAAATATTGTTATGAATAAAATATTCGGTCACTTCCGTATATTTAATAGATAGGCTCGTAGAAAACATTCGGTTTCAATAAGCTAAATGGGCACAACCCATGGTATGTTACCATGGGTGTGCACGCATAGGATAGCACACACAAGTGCTATATAAGTAACCCTCCTCAACTTAGAGAGGTGAGTTGGTTGGTTGTATTCTCACATCTTCACTTAACAAAGTTTTATTTTTTGGTTTACATCCTCCCACACCCACATACGAGTTCATTATCTATTCGGCATAATCTTTCCATCTTTGTTAGTGTGTTTGAGATATCTTATATCCCACAATTGGTATCAATCGCCATGGGGTTATAGAGTAAGAGTTGTATGCGGTTTTTTTCCTTTTGGTTTTTAAAACCGAACCTTAGTTCATGTAGTTTTTTAGTGTCTTTTATTTTGTTTTTCTTCTTTTCGAAGCAAAAAAATACACTAAAAGATCATCTTCCATGGAACATATGATCTAATATCTTAGTTATACGGGTGTATGTGCTTAGATTCAAGAAAAACAACAAATTTTTGTGTCAAAACTAGTTTCGTGTCTTCCTTTGGGTCAAAATCTTAATTTCAAATTTTTTGGCTTAAAAACCATAAAGTTTGCATTTTTATGATTCCAATAGGCTTAGAAACACTAGTTGTATAAAAAATTTTGGGTAAAAAACGTTAAAAGTGAGTCTTTTTGTGATTTGAAGATTTTAGGTTTCGTCTAGTGCAGACCGAACTAGTCACCCAAACTAGTCACCCGAACTAGTCCACCGATCTAGTCAGAAGTCCTTCAAGACCCGATCTAGTCAAGTCTTTCAAGACCTGATCTAATCAAGTCCTTCAAGACCTGATCTAGTCAAGTCTTTCAAGACCCGATCTAATCAAGTCCTTCAAGACCCGATCTAGTCAAGTCTTTCAAGACCCGATCTAATCAAGTCCTTCAAGACCCGATCTAGTCAAGTCTTTCAAGACCCGATCTAGTCAAGTCTTTCAAGACCCGATCTAGTCAAGTCCTTCAAGACCCGATCTAGTCATTCTTCAAGAAGGAACCGATCTAAAACATTTCCTTTGAGAAACGATCTAAAAGACTTCACTTTAACACAAACTCTTTCTCTAACTGAATCAATCAACTTAATTCTATCACATTAATTAAAATGGATACTCAAAACGATGATCTCAAAAGTGCCGGTTTCGATACCCGCCCCTCAATGCTTGACAAAACCGACTTCGCATCTTGGCAACAACGTATCAGGTTTTACTTTCAAGGCAAAGATAATGGAATTAACATTCTCAAATCCATTAATGAAGGTCCTTTTGTATTTCCCAAGACAAGAGACACCATGACTGAAGGTGTTCTCGGACCAGAACGTGATAAACTTGTAAGTGAACTTACTGCTGCAGAGAATGAAAGGTACAAAGCCGATATTCGTGCAATAAACATTCTGCTTCAGGGCCTACCAAAAGACATCTATACTCTCATCAATCACCACACGACTGCAAAAGACATATGGGATAATGTGCAGATGATACTCGAAGGTTCTGAAATGACACGAGATGAAAGAGAATCTCAGCTATACGATGATTTTGAGCATTTTCAACAAAAGAAAGGGGAGCCCATCTATGACTACTACATTCGATTTTCCAAGCTCGTCAATGATATGCGTAACATCAAAATGACAATGCCAAAGATACAGCTGAATTCAAAGTTTGTTAACAACATGCAACCTGAATGGGGTCGTTTTGTGACAGCAGTGAAATTAAACAGAGGCTTGAAGAACTCAAATCATGATCAATTATATGCATACTTAAAACAACATGAAGAACATGCAAAAGAGAACAGAATGATGATTGAAAGATTCTCTCAAAATATCATTGATCCTCTTGCCTTTGTCTCTAATGTCTCTCAACCATCATCATCTAATACTCTACACTTTGCTCCACAGTTTGCTGGAGGTACTCAACTTTATACAGGGATTACTCCTATGGATGACTTACTCAATAATCTTACAAAGACTATTGCACTTCTTTCAAATTCCTACAAGTCATACCTACCTCAGACAAACAATCAATTGAGAACAGCTTCTAACACCCGCAACCAAGCAACAATTCAGAATGGTCGGGTCGTGGTTCAAAACGTTCAAGGTAGACAACAAAGAGGTCAGGGGAACAATCCGAGGGGTGCTAATGCAACACGAAATGGAGGAGTTTAAAATAGGGATGCAGCTGCAAATCCTGGTCAAGCTAATCCGATTAAGTGCTACAACTGCAATGGGTTTGGACATATTGCAAGGAACTGTACTCAACCCAAACGACCACAGAACTCCGATTATTTCAAAGACAAAATGTTGTTGATGCAAGCGCAAGAAAATGGAGTGGTACTGGATGATGAGCAGTTACTCTTCCTTGCTAACGGTAGTGGTCAAGCCTATGATGATGAAGTTGACGAGGAACCAGTTCAGATTGATGCTTTCGACTCCGATGTTGATGAAGCTCCTACAGCTCAGACAATGTTCATGGAAAATCTCACATCCACTGGCCCAATTTATGATGAGTTTGGTCCGTCGTATGACTCTGACATCTTATCTGAGGTACACGAATATGACATTGATCTCGACACTATTGGTGAAAATCATGAAGTACAAGAGACACCAAACAATGTACAACTGTGCCACGATGTTAAAATTGATGCTGATTATACGAATGAGAGCAATATAATTTCATATGATCATTTAACACCCCCATAAAATCACAAGGCAGCGAAATACCAATT
>BQNB010064653.1:0-32515 GCA_026074375.1 Tanacetum coccineum | reverse complement strand
CTTACAAAAGCACTCCCGAAGATCAAATTCTTAACCATGAGACAACTCATCGGATTAAAAGACCTACGTCACAGCGTTTGTGATTAAGGGGGAGAATATTGGGCCGAAACCCATCCAACCGGGTAATCACAAACCCGCCAACAATGGCAGTTACAAAGTGACGGTTACAAAGACAGTTACATAACTGTTTTTCAGTTATTTTACCAAGGGACGCGTTTTTTACTCGCACCCTTTCATGTAATATAAATAAGCAACGATTGTAAACATTCAATGATGATGACAGATTCAATTTATAAAACTTTACATTTTGGTATATTTTGATTCAAATTAGATTTTTCGATCCAACATAGATGACCCCTATAAGTATATACTACCTCCGTCCCACATTAAGTGTCCAGATTGACTTTTTAAAGTCTTTTTTCTTCAACTTTGACCTTAATTATTTATTCTTATGTTATATGATACTTGATGCAAAACATATGAATGGATAGAGTTTTGAATTCATTTTTCATTGGTATAATTTTTATTAAGTATTATATAATACAAACAAAAATATTTACGGTCAAAGTTGATGAAAAATGACTTTGAAAAGTCAAACTGGACACTTAATATAGGACGGAAGGAGTATCAGCGATAAAACAAATCTATTGCAATGATTTAACTAACATATGAAAAGTTATAAACCAGATTTAGTGATATAGTTTTATGGGGCAAAAATTAAGGTTATAACAATAACCATGGATCACAAAAGCTATATGATTGATTGAGGAGATATAATTGTGAGGGTCCCAAACTTCGTACACATTGATAGTGCAATCAACTTGAAATAAACACTCTAAATTGAACACTGACACCAGAATCAATTAATACTTTATTGATACTGAAATGGTATATCTTACCACTGAAAGTTTGAAAAACCCTTGCAACTATAAGTCTGAAGTTGAACAACTGAATCTGAATATAACTTCGGGCAATTGGAACTAACTTGAACCTGCTAAAGAATTGTCAATAATGACTTCGATTTGATGATGTTGGTGCAATGCTGATACTTCGTATCCACAAGGCAGGACCGGGTGCAATGCTGATACTTCGTATCCACAAGGCAGGACCGACTCTTCTACGAAAGAACAAGTGACATTGTATATGAATGATTAATAGCTCTAATTTTAACTATATTCACAAATAATACACCCTTTTGTTGTACAATTCCTTTGTTGGGTCTCATCTCATATCCTAAATACTTTTCAAATATAGAAGTAGCTGCAAGATAGAAACAAAGGCATAATAGTGTTGATAATTCAGTGAAAGGAGTGGACATATGTGATTTTTATTTTCACTAACTAGAACTACTACTGCTACAACTCCCTGAAAACCCTAACAACTCTTCCAAGTAATCTCTACCCAAATCCTCCAACACGACAACGTTTTTCACTTTAGCCTCCTGCTCTTTCTTCTTCGTCGCTTTCGTGTTCTTCGATTTCCTCTTCATGGAATGTGTCCTTTTTAGTGCCAAAACCGGTGAACTTCCTTCTTCGTACTTATAATCCATCTTCCTCAAAGATTCATACACTACATCTTCTGAAAAGTTGAGGACCGCCCCAGAACCACGAAGAGCATACGCCGCTTGGTCATAAGCCAAAGCGGCCTCTTCCGCCAAATCAAATGTACCTAACCAAACCCTAACCCCGTTTTGAGTAGAGTCACGAATCTCGGCAGCATACTTTCCCCATGGCCGCTTCCTCACGCCTCTATAACTGCACTCCTTTTCTTTGTCCAAACACACTCCTTCTTCCTCTTCTTTTTCATTATGGTCTATTTGATACGGTGTTTGATGAGGGCTCACTGTATCATCAAGAACTCCGAAGAGAAACATCTCTTCGGAGTCATTTTCATTGAAGGGGAGGAAATGGTGATGATTAAAGGAGTACTCCATCGAACTAAAAGAGGAGTCCATGTATTATTCGTTTCTTTTGTGTGATCTGACTTTGCTTATTTTTTGTTTAATATTTTTTCCAAATATTATAGAGGTTTATAAAAAAAGTAAAGAGACTAAGGTGGTACTTGTTTACTTGAATGGGTCCAATATTAATTGTGGCTCGGATTGGAGTTATTGAAGTAGGGTCAAATAAGTTTTTTGTTTTTTAGCGGCTGCTGGTCAACAGTTTAAGTAATGCTGACGTCATATTTATGATCTATTTGGTAAAGAATAATCATCCGCCGTTAAAGTTTAAAGACATAGCACGAATCCTACCATCCGATTTGTTTTTCTTAAGATGCTAAAAACACTAATAGCTTTTTGCATTGAATGCAATTAATGCATTAAATATTAAAACACTACAAGAAAAAGTGTCTTTAGTGACAAATTGTTTTGTGACCACTTAATATTTGGTCTCTATTATCATCGTTTAGTCACCAATATACTTGTCGTCACTGCATTTTGGTCATTGCAGTAGAATTAGTGACGATTTCAAAACAGTGGTCACTAAGTTGTCACAAATGACAACTATTAGTGACCACAAAAATGATGGTCATTTAGTTTAAAGATTAGAGACCAAAAAATAGTTAGTTTAAAATATGTCATTGACAAAGGTTTGAGAGAAGTATTCTAAGTTTAAAAACCAACAATGGTAGTCACTAAATTTATAAATTAGACACGTAATCTGGCGGTCACTGAATTATCAAGTATTGAGAAAAAAAATATTCCTCTGACGATATAACTAGTGGTCATTGAGTCGTTGAGTTAGAGACGAAAAATGGTGGTCACTGGTGAAAGAAAGTATTCTAACTATAAAGACCAAATATTAGTGGTCACTAGGTTTTCAAATTAGAGACCAAGGTTGGTGGTCACTCATTTATTAAATATTAAAATAAAATAGTTATCACAATAACCTTAACCCCTAAACTTCAAACCCTAACCCCTAAAATTTAAAGACCAAGTATTGGTGGTCACTAAGATTTCAAGTTAAAGACCAACTTCGATGGTCACTGATTTATTAAATATTAAGATAAAAAATAGTGATCACAAAACCCTAACCCCTAAACTTCAAACCCTAACCCCTAAAATTTAAAGACCAAGTATTGGTGGTCACTAGGTTTTCAAGTTAGAAACCAACTTCGATGGTCACTGATTCACAAAATTAGTGTTCATTAAATTCTGAAATTTACGCAACCTCACAAATTGGTCAGATAGAGATTAAAAATATTTTCGAAGTCTAAATAACTAAAAAAATATGCACTTACACATGTATGAAAATTTTAACTAAAAGTACATGTAAACTTGTGCAATTTAAAGAACATAAAATATTAAAATGTCAAAGTTACACTTAAAATAGAAAAATAAAAAATAAGTCAAATTTACACTTAAAATAAAAAAAATCGCTAACTTTATAAAAACACTATTTTATACTATCAAATTTTAACATTGAAATAATAAGTCAAAGTTAGCTGAATAATAAAAACACTATTTTATATCAAAGTTACAAATTACAAATTTTAACACTGTTTTATTTGCTCAAAATAAAAACGCATAATCGCCACCACCACAATGCATCCCCACCGTCACGCACCA
Source organism: Tanacetum coccineum (assembly GCA_026074375.1). Taxonomy (NCBI): domain Eukaryota; kingdom Viridiplantae; phylum Streptophyta; class Magnoliopsida; order Asterales; family Asteraceae; genus Tanacetum; species Tanacetum coccineum. The sequence goes on along the minus strand of BQNB010064653.1, from coordinate 28,947 downwards.
CCACAATCGCACCACCACTTTTCGTTTGAGGTATGTGATGTCTCTTTTGTATTTGTATAGAGAATAATCGTAACAGTAATCGATTGAATGTGATATGTGATTGATTATGGTGTTAATGGTAGAAATTAGAGTTAAATTTGGGGATTTAGGGTTTGAAGATGTATAATCGTAACAGTAACCCTAATTTAATTGATTTAACTATTGTTCGGTTCAATTTGATGTGATATGAGATTGATTATGGTGTGATTTTATGAAATGTTAGGGCTATTTAACTGTGTAGAATAACTTTTCGGCGAAATGCCTAGCTTAGCTGTGCATGTTTGACTGTGCACGCCAAGTGTTCGACGAAATGCCTAACTTAGTAAATTTATGTTCTGTTTTGGTGCAAAATGTTTTCGGTTAGGGAGTGTTTAGTATTGCTTAAGATAAGTTGCTTTACATAAACTGCTTATTAATTAGTATAATAGTTTCGTCCGAACGCTTCAAATTGTTTTAGTGCTTTTCGGCGAAGAAGGCCTCCTTCCGGGGGGTCCGAGCCATCAGTGAGATAGTTGGTTAAGCAGTTACATGAGCAATCTCAAACACTGAACCCTCTTGTTACGTTATATATGTCCTGTGATTTTCTATGTTTTAGAGTTTGTATACTACAACACTTTGTCAATTAATCATCTCATTTTTAAAGACGAATTGAGAGGGATTGATAATGCTAAGCTGACTAAGAAGGGTATTATAGATGTGTTTGGTCCAGTTTAACCGAAACCATGTGTAGAGGTGTTTGCTATAGTAACTTATTAGTTTGATCAGTTTGTTATTATTACTAGTTTTCATCAGCTTGTATGTGACATCTCCTTTAATTTGCTATAGTAATTGTGTTCTTTGCTAAATACTTGTATGTGAGATCTCCTTTAATTTGTTCACAAGGTATATGATTAGTGTTAGACCTATAATCTCCTTTAATTTTAAAACAAAGAACGCTTGCAATATTGAACCATTCAATAAATAACTTGTTTGTGATCAGTTTGAATTAGTAGATTTAAAAATCATAAGGGTATTTTTTTGGATCTGTTGGCAACTAATAATGCACGTAAATATATAATATGTGGAATTTTTTGTGGGGGTAAATGTTTTGGTTTGATAGTTATGAAGGAGGGTATTAGATGTAGTTGAACTTATGAAGGCTTATCAGTTGTGAATAGTAAGACATGTGATATAAAGATTGTGACCACTCAATAATTCGTTAGTGGTTAGAAGACAATATAATTTTTTGGTCTCTGATAAAAATAGTGACGGAGCTATAGTGACGAAAAGTGACCACCCAGGTTTTGGACACTAAACCAGTGGTAGTGACCACCTTTATATAAATAGTGACGAAATTTGGTTCGTCACTAAATCCAGTTTTTCTGTATTAAAAGAGCCTACTTTTAACAAAGATTTGGTGTAATGTTCCAACAAGGCATGAAAAAAACAATGACAAAAAGCTTATACTATATTCCGATGCTTAAAACTAGCTAAAAATGCTTTTTTCTCAAATAGTAAAAAGCTTTTGTTAGTTTTTTGCATTAGATAAAATTCTATCTACATGGTATAATAATACCTTTTAGTGTATTAGTAAATTAATTTGATATTACTTCCCTAAAATAAGTTTCTAGTTGTTAAAAAGAATTTATTATTCAATTTTAACTAACTCATTATATTATTTCTTGATGTATATTATTAGGATCTATATCTGACTCATTAAAGATATTTAATATTGAAATAATGTATGTGTGCTTTCACTTTCAAATACTTTGAGTGGTTGAGTGTATTAGAAATCAAATAGGCCAACTTGATTCTTGACATGTTTCCTGATTAGGATTGATTGATTCATAATGTTGACTTTCAAAATTTTCTTTTTTGATTACTTGACTTTAATTTGGAGGCTTGACCATGTAATAGTGTTCCCGGGTTATTGGCACATCTAAGATCAAGGCTCCAATTAACCCCACTTGTAGATGTTTAATACTAATGTTTAATCCATTTACACGTATAAACAAAAGATATTACATAGCCCTAAGCTTTTTACATCCTTGATCGATGATGTGAAACTTTTCTAGGTTGATTGGATGCATAGTACAAAGATAAAATTTTGTCTAAATCAAATGTAGCATATTTATGAAGATTTTCGTCTCTTAACATCTAGAAGAGGTTGTTAGAATTTAACAATCAAGTTAACCAATTTAACTCTAACGAGTACGCAGCGGATATATCTAGTCTAGTACAATAATTAACATACATATAAAACACAATAAGGGACATGTAAATTAAATAGGAAACATACCCTCGTAGACACCAGCAAATAAATGAAACCAAGAATGAGAAACGAGTGACTAAGTTGTCACCTCTACGAGTGCTCACACAAACACGTAAACAAGCACGCCCGGATGCTAGTCCAAACCTCACGTATACCCAATACAACTATTGTATCCAAAACCCACTGAAAATCGATCACCGAAACCCTCACAAGAAACAGAACCGAATTACAGAAAGTAGAAACTAGGATTTAGCCTAATTCGGTTGTAACCGAATTAGGTCAGATGAACCGAATAAGCCCAAATATAACCCCTAGATCGAATCTAATGGTTGTCACTCCTTGACAACCTGTAAACCAACCTTATGGACCTTCCTTAACCGTCTTGGGATCGAATCACAAACCCTAAACCTCTATTGAGGTCAACCGAATTACACTGCCAAGGAAAAGGGTAACCGAAATTGACTTAAACTTATTAGGGTTTAAGTTGGATCGGCTGATTTGAATTGGGGAGGAGGAAAACGTTTTTTCTGAATTTGCTAGGTTAATCTCATCTGTTATGTGTTGAGTGGTGAGGTATATATAGCCTCAAGTCCCCCTCAATCATGATAAGACTCAATGACTTATAGTTTTAGTCTTATCATAACTTCAACACTTATCCTAGCTCTCTCCCTTTATCACCAAGGTTCAATGCACCTAGACATCCCTCTAGATCCTTCCATTGGCCGGCCAATACATAGGATAGCCTAAGGATCATGTCTTGGTCATTTCATGTCCGAACGGTTTACTCGAAACGTCACGTGAAGTATTAAACGTACTCTAAATGTTTTAACGTGTGTGCCCCCAATAGGCTCACACACATCCCTAGTCCCTTAATTTTGCGTATCCAACGAACATAACCCAACAACGCTCCCACATTGGGAGTTTGGAGTAGCCGACAGCAACATATACTAACGATGGAAACGTTATCAACACTCACATTCGGTTTTAAAACTAGAAGTGTCTGAGAGCAATTTTCATAAACTTCTCAAAGTAGCATGGTTATTTTGACTTGGCTATAATCATCCATTGTTTCAATAGCCGTTAAAACAATGATATGATCCTAACCATTCATATAGTTTAATCATTTAAGATCTCGTATAGAATTTAATTCAAATAACCAAATGTAATCAAGATCATCTTTGCAATTACCCTTTGGGTTTTCGGCCAAACAATTATCTGATTAATTCTAGAAGGCGCCAAGGTGATTATTTCTGCACGAGGAACAAATCTTTGTTGATACAATGTTGTCATGCTTCTTCACATCACTTCCAATCATAGTCCCTTTATAACTACCATTTTCTGACAGCGTTTGACATAGAATAAAAAGTGATATTCACACAATACCATAACTTGTTGTATTACTTCAGTCGTAAGGATGAATTAACAAACCATATTTCAAATGTACTTATGACAACGGCTCCATAAAGTAAACATTCGAAGTTGGGGGTCCCATTTTTTACGCCCCAAATTTTTGTTTGCCCTGTGAGTAACATATAGAGTTTGTGGAACCATTTCCATATATCAAAGAATATAACCAACACTCACATTTGCCTTATGATAACAATACTCCCATAATGCTAACCACAATGTCTTTATTTAGTATTATAAATCATTCAAGGATTAAATATGTCAAATATAGAGGACAAACAATTATTTATAATGTATATAACAAATACCTCGTACTTTATTCATCAGAAAATAAAATTGTCTTACAATCCCAATTATCCAAATGACTAATAAACACATATTTACATGAAACTACTATGCTAGAACATTCCAATATTCCCTAGTAAAGTGTCTGAATGCTTAGGAAAAGCCAATCTTTTGTAAACGGTCACTAGTGTTATCTGTGTGAACTTTTTCTAACTTTATGTCACCAATTCAATAACTTCGCCAGGTAGTGAACTTTGGCACGGAAATGTCTAGCACCTTTCAGTGTTCCAACATCATTAGCTATAGCGATTGCTCCAGTATTATCACAATACATACTTATGGGTTTTTCAATTGTGGGAACAACACCAAGCCCAGAAATGAATTTCCTAACCCATACGGCTTCCTTAGAAGCAACAAAAGCCAGCCACATATATACTCTGCTTTCTGCAGATGAAGTAGCGAAAATTGCTTGCTTGCACTCTTTCCAGTCAACAGCACCTCCATTCAAAACGAACACATATCCAGTCTGAGACTTGAGGTCATCAGCATCCGTCAGATATCCAGCATCAGTGTAGCAAGAAACCCTGCTCTCGTTTTAGATCACCTCCGTAAACTAGAAACATGTCCATATTATTTCCGGAGATACTTTAGAATGGATCTAAACATAGTCCATGAAGATCACCTGGATTCTGTTGAATCGCTTGTTATGTACTGAGCGAGAACGCAACATCATGGGCGAGTTACATCTCCCACAGCAAACATAAATAGAACCCACACCAGGCATATGGAACACCTTGCATCGCTTCAACTCAGCAGGTGTAGGGCACCTTTTGAAAATACTTCCCACGTTTGGAAATTCCTCCATGTGAAAATCGCTTTAAAAAAAGATTTTTTTCGATATAAGCACTTTAACATAAGCCAAATCAAAACGTCGTGGTACTATCTCTGTAGATCTTTTTCCAAGAATATATGCAGCATTCACCTAAATCTTTCATAGCAAAACACTGTTCCAAGGTAGGATTTATCATCTTGTAAACATTGCAATACTGTTTCCCATGATCAATATGTCGAACGACATACAATATAGGAAATGACATTACGCCCTCTCAGCTTTTGATATACACATGGCTCATCAGCATTTTGCTGAAACCAATTTTTCTTTTTTTCATCATCAAACGCTATTCATTCCTAATTCTTGCTTAAGCCCGTAAATGGAACGTTTCAGCCTTGCATACTCGTGGATATTTTGGATTGACAAAACCTTGAGGTGCTCCATGTAAACCTCTCATTGAGATATCCATTGGGAAGGCATTTCCGACATCCATTTGCCAAATCTCAATAGTCATAGTAACGCTAAGCTATGGCAAAGAAATCCTAATAGCCTAATGTCTGCCACAAGAGAGAATGTTTCCTCATAATCAATCCCTGGGTTTGAGTATAGCCCTTCGGCCACAACGAACTTTTAGTGGTACAGCTCCATCCATGTCGTATTTTTTCTTAAAGAGCCACTTGCTACCAAACCGGTTTTTGCCCATTATGAGGAAGTTTCAAAACAGATCCAAACTTCGTTGTCTTTCAATGGATTGCATTTCCACAATCATAAGCATATGCCATTTTATCAGACTCTCCAAGGTCTAACATGCACTTTATAGTTATCGGGTTTCACCGACATCCCTACTCATGTTCCTCATCATCGTGTATAAACACATGCGATCTGTGGGAACGGCTGTCCTTGTGGACTTACGAATGGAATGATATCACTTAAGGTTCATCTATTTCTAGATCATCCTCTCTATGGATTGTAAGCTAGTGTCATAAGAAGGGACCGTATCTTCTTCACTTTGAATAATTCAAGATCTTCTAGACTCCCACTTGCTTCTTGATTTATAAGACTATTCTCAAGGAATTCAGCATTCCGAGCAACAAAGACTTTGTTCTCATGTGGGTAGTAGAAAGAATAACCCATTGTTTCCTTTGGGTATCCCTAGAAGATACACTTAAATAGACATGGGTTCTAACTTGTCAGGCTTGTAAGAGAGTAATCCTCGCTATAACCAAGTGCCTCACAAACCCAGAACTTTTAAATCAACAACTTAGTGCTTGCCCATGCCTACTTCCGAAGGTGTCTTTTCAACCTTCTTAGGTTTGAAACATATTCAGAATAGCGTGCAACAGTCTCAAGAGCAGAATCCCAAAAGACTTTGAAGAGTTTATTGACATCATCATAGATCGAACCATACCAGTAGGGTTTCGGTTTCTCCTCTCCGACACACATTGTGTTGGTGGAAGTGTATGGAGGAGTCCGATGGGCGAGTAATCCCATGATTCCTTGAATGATCCAAAAACTCTTGAGACTTATATTTCGCCACCACGTCAGAACGTACGATTTACACTTTGATAGTTTCAAACACTTTCATGTTTAATGCTTTAAAACAAGTAAACCATAACCATAACGACTAAAGAAGTCGACATAGAAATGAACGGAAGTATTTCGCTCCTTGCCTTGAAGTGATCTTAAATGGGCCACATACATCGGTGTTACTAATCCAAGAAAGTCTTTTGGCCCTTTCCCTGGATGTGTTTTAAGGTTTCTTGCCATCTTACCAGACAATATAGGAACGCATTTTCAAAAGCCCTAATCAGTTGAATTGAGAAGTCCATCGTGTGCAACTTTTCGATGCGATTCTTGCTGATGTGTCCAAGACCGACAATAGCCAACAAGAGAGCGAGATCCCAAGTCTAAGCTTGGCGTCTTGTTGCTTACAGTATATATAGAACTTTTCATTGCATAAGAAGAAGTAGACAAATCCCAATTCAAAAATACAATCCCTTTGGATAAGCACTAAAAATAAACCATGTTTATTCCTAGAAACTTTATTGTATTCTTACGAAGCGGTTAATGAAAACCATCTTCGTACAAACGTGAAACTGAATTACCCTCTATAATAGAAGGACATAATGACAAGTTTTCAAAAACAATAACTATCCACTAGGGGAGAGAAATATCAAAGGCAATTGCTATCTACAGCTTCACGTTGACCAATGGCCCACCGTACAAGCTGAGAGAGCCCCCGGCTTCAGTTTCCTACTTGCCCTTAGACCCTGCGTTTGTCATACAAATATGAGTACTAACGCAAAACCATGTCAATAAGATCCATGATCTATTTAAGAAAGTATTAAGTTCTATACGAAGATACCTGAACCACCAACTCAGCCCCAGAGGCTTGCGTTCTTTTCTTTCTTTAGCAACTCGCTAAGTACCGAGGACAATTCCTCTTCAAATGTTCCGTCCTCACCACACTCATGACAGATTAGTCCCTTTGCGGGATCTTCCCTCTGGTGGAGGGGGAATCTTGGGCTTGGCGCATATGTGTGCTTATTTTTTTCCCATTCCCTTGATTTGTCCCCTACCACAAGCTTTTGAGGGTTCGGTTTATTGTGCTTTTACCTTTCTGGACTTTACAGCTCGCTTGAATAACATGTAGAGCAGGAGCGTTGTTTTTTGGCAGAGTTAGAGTTTGCTCATGGAGTTTTAGCATAGCATGCAACTCGTTAACAGACCTAATTGTCCCCAAGGCTATAGCATGTTATAATTCTACACAAACCCATCAAATTCCTTGCGTAGACCGATAAGAACAGAACTCACAATCAAGCCAAGTGTCACTGTGGCCCCAAATGCCTAATTGTCAATATAGCCCTTCAATTTCAAACATACGAGCAAACAGATGCCCTTCTTCCTGTTTACACAGGCGTGAAAATCACGCGTACTCTATAGAAGCTCTTTGCTCTGCTGTGTTGGGCAAACAGAGCTTTTACCCAGTCCTTTAGCATGTCCTTAGCATGGAGATTTTTCTAGATTTCGTTGGATTCTCTGGCTCCATTGTCATAGAGCATTGAGTCTAGCAATCTCTTTTGATCCATTTAACCCAAGTAGTATGAGCCTGCCAAGGATTTCATCAGGAGCACCATGCTGGAACCCGCATGAGCTACAGGAGCAGGAGGAAGTGGCTGTCTAGGTAATTCAACGTATCATTAATAGATAGTCACAATCCTAAGTTGTCTATAAACCAATCAATAAAGTTGGGTCGGCATAAGTTTTTGCTTCTCGAAGAAGCCCCCTGTAAGACCCGAATTGTTAGTTGACGAGGTTGTCAACTACATATTAGAAAAAGGTTTAAATATTAGGATGTCGATAATTAAATTCTTAAAAGAATTAACTACCCAATTAATTACTAATAAGACTAAGATCCAACTTGACCTCCCACTTATTACAGAAGGTCTGACAACGTGTAAACAAGTGTGCAATAGATAAGCGACTAGCGTTAAATGCAATGAATGCAACTCTAGATTTTATGAGAGACTAATGACATTAGTAACACTTATATAATGTCCAAAAGCCATATTTTTCTCATCTATGCCTCGGGTCGCTGGTCTGACCAGAACACGATTTAAGTCCACCAAACAGACGGCGAAAATTGATATAGATCGGACCTATGCAAAAAAATTCGCCATGGGGTTGGCAAGGCCTTAGGTCGACCAGAGAGGTCAAGTCCAAATCACGTGTTCTAGGTTTTTGGCAGCATAAGACTTAAAAACTTCAAAAAAGGGTATACTACACATAAATGTGATAAAATTGTGATACAAGAGCATGCAAGAACCACTTGGTAGCACAAAGTTTAAGAAAACATTTTGCTAACGCTTTTTGGTATTGCAAATCATTTTTGTCAAATGTTCCAGGTAGCATTCATTTAGGACCGCACAAAAAGCGGAGAAACCAGGACCAGCGCGAACGTAATAAAACCTGACTTCATTGGGGAATCTTACTATCAAGCCCGACCCGCCTTACAAACTTCTCTTAGTTGTCCCATAATAATGGGTGAGCCGTACTTTCCAAATGACTAATTATGCTATGTATGTTAATAAACCCCCTATTGTAACATTAGTTTTATTTGACCATACGGTGGGATTACAAATTTTATGCAAACCCTATATTGTACTCCACTTCAGTCCGATGACAAGTAATTCCAAATAATTCTCAGTCATATGCCTAAGCATGTAGTGGGGCGGGAGAAAATTAAAGATCAATTCAACCCCATATTGCGCATGTAAAACTAAAGCTTCACAAGAAATCAAATTTCATAGTTTAATGTCCGTATTAATTTGTCCAAAAACCCCGGTTTCACAAATAACACATAACTGGTCACAAGGAATAAAATTATGTGTGTAATATTAGACATGTTCAATCCAAATTTCTCTATAAGTATTAGTCCGAGTTTTTAAGAGTTTTATAAGAAACTATATTTTGCAAAATTAGACTAAACACCAGGCATATCACATATAAGCAATTAAAGAACAAAAAAAAATTGGATTGAATATTGAGGAACACACACTCTTATATTGAAAGCAGTAAAATTCACTAAATGCTCGAGTTCTCAAAAAGACCTTCCCAATTGGAGAACCATAAAGACTCTCACTAGTTTTTCTGCTAAAAGTGGCCTCGATCGCCACATACATCATATAACATGATTGCGTGAGTCTTACAACTGAGATAAAACAAGAATAGAATAAACATGGCAACTTAATTAACATTTAATTTTTAATCTAACCGTCTTTTTATCATTTTATGTTTGGTGTAGATTCTAGTGTTTATTTTATTTCATTATTAAGGCAATGATTGCAAGTACGATGCCATAATTTTTAATAAAAACAATAAATAAACCAATTTCATGTAGCCCTAGCGTGTTTAAAATCGTATGTAATACATAAATACTAAACAAGTTGACTCGTGATGCCACTGTTGGAAATTAACATTCAAAGTTACCAACAATTAAAACCTACGAGTACACAGCATATATCTAGTCTAGTACAAATAATTAATTAACATACATGCAATATTGAACCATTCAATAAATATTTTTTTGGATCAGTTTGAATTAGTAGTTAAAAATCATAGGGTATTTTTTTGGATCTGTTGCAACTAATAATGCACGTAAATATATAATTTGTGGAATTGTTTGGGGGTAATGTTTGGTTTGATAGTATGAATGTGGTATTAGATTGTGACCACTCTATTTTCGTTAGTGGTTAGAGACGGAATTTAATTTTTGGTCTCTGATAAAAATAGTGACGGAGCTATAGTGACGAAAAGTGACCACCCAGGTTTTGGACACTAAACAGTGGTAGTGACCACCTTTATATAAATAGTGACGAAATTTGGTTCGTCACTAAATCCAGTTTTTCTTGTATTTAAAGAGGACAACTTTTAACAAAGATTTGGTGTATGTCAAGGCTTTGTAAAAAACATTGCAAAAAGCTTTTACTCCGATGCTTAAAAACTAGCTAAAAATGCTTTTTTCAAATAGTAAAAAGCTTTTGTTAGTTTTTGCATTAGATTAGAATTATCTACATGGTATTAATATACTTTTAGTGTTTGTAAATTATTTGTATTACTTCCCTTAAAATATGTTTCTGTTGGTTAAAGAATTATTATTTATTTTAACTAACTCATTATATTATTTCTTGATGTATATTATTAGGATCTATATCTGACTCATTAAATATATTTAATATTGAAATAATGTATGTGTGCTTTCACTTTCAAATACTTTGAGTGGTTGAGAGTATTAGAAATCAAAATGGCCAACTTGATTCTTGACATGTCTCCTGATTAGGATTGATTGATTCATAATGTTGACTTTCAAAATTTTCTTTTTTGATTACTTGACTTTAATTTGGAGGCTTGACCATGTAATAGTGTTCCCGGGTTATTGGCACATCTAAGATCAAGGCTCCAATTAACCCCACTTGTAGATGTTTAATACTAATGTTTAATCCATTTACACGTTTAAACAAAAGATATTACATAGCTCTAAGCATTTTACATCGTGATGATATGATGTAAAACTTTTCTAGGTTGATTGGATGCATAGTACGAAGATAAAAGTTTGTCTAAACATCTAGAAGAGGTATACTTGGAGCTGTCTTTTGAAACTGTTCCTGCATAATGGCATGCCTCCTCAGATCAACTTGCAACTTGTATGTCACAACTAATCGAAGTCACATTATTTATTTCAATAGATATTACCCCACACTTGCGCTATATTGCACAAACGTGGTGCATGAACCTGTCACTCCCATAAAACTTCAAACTTTGAATTTTAGATGTTATATTATCTTTTTTTCGGAGAAAAGGAAAATTTCTTAAAGATACATTACAGTATAAGTCAAGTGGAAAAAATATACTAATTTATAATGTATTCTTTCTTAAGACGACCGTTAATGATTTTTATATGACAACAACGAGTAAACTGATACATAATAGATTTAAAAATTTATAAACGCTGGCTTGTAAGACTTAAGACCAGTAATAGCCAATAGGGACATACACATTCTAAATTCGGAGTATGTGAAGCGTAAAACAACAAACATGTTGCAAGTTGATCTACAAGCACGTGGATAAGACAACGACTATATATAACTATTTACCTATATACTAATCATGGTGAAACAGTGCCCTCCTAAACAGTGCTAAAAACTTGGGCCAAAACATTAGCCCAACGTAAAAAAAAACCCACCGGCCCAAAATGAAAAGAAATATAAAAATTTACAAAACGACCCTTCAACTTTAAAATGCTATAGTATATGCACTTAATTTATATACATAAAATGAAAAGAAATATAAAAATTTACAAAACGACCCTTCAACTTTTAACTATTTATGACTTTTTATATAATAAACTATATTTATCAAATATATAACACATATCTACCGATTAATTCAGATCAAAAAAATACCCGCGAAAAGATTTTCGAATTGCGAAAATCTGGCCCAAAGTAAAAAAATAAATAAATCCACCGGCCTAAATTGGAAAAAAAAATTACAAAAAAAAACCCCACCGACCCAAAATGGAAAAAATACTTTACAAAACGGACCTTCAACTTTTAACTATGTACGACTTTTTATGTAATAAACCTTATTTATCAAATATATAATACATATCTACCGATTCATTCAGATAAAAAAATACCCGCGAAAAGATTTTCGAATTGCGAAAAACAGGCCCAAAGTAAAAAATAAATATCCACCGGCCTAAAATGGGAAAAAAAATAACAAAACGGACAATCAACTTTTAACTATTTACGACTTTTTATATAATAAACTTTATTTATCAAATATATAACACATATCTACCGATTTATTCAGATCAAAAAATACCCGCGGAAAGATTTTCGAATTGCAAACAAAACGAGTCCAATATTGCAATGCTTCCGAAATAGACACGATTTTATAAAAATATGAACTAAAATTAAATAGATAGAAAAAACACGACACGATTTTATAAAAATATGAACTAAAATTAAATAGATAGAAAAAACACACTACTATCAAGCCGAAACTGTTTTAAAACAAAGCAAGCCCCGCCGCAACGCGCGGGCAGTATACCTTCTCGTTTAAATATTAATCAACATCCAACTTTCATTAATTAGATGTTAATTTTGGATGTTTTATAAGAGAATTGCTACACTCACTAAAAGTTTACAAAACTTTAGCCGCATAATGACAATGACATGTCAAATGAATATGGTGTGTGAAAAAGAAGAAAGAGAAACTAAAATACAAGATGATTGGTACAACTCACTTGACATGTTATTGTGTGAACAATATTTTGTAAACTTTTAGTGGGTGTAGCATTTATCGTTTTATAATCTGTCCATATTTGAAAACTGTGGCCAAAAAATCTGTTTCTATGTCGGTACACGATGGATGAATAATAGAAGTGGCGGCCACGGGACCAATTAAAATAACTGTAAAACAAACAAGTGATCAAGAGAACCCTTAGACTTGCATTCTACTAAGATACGTGCCATCAATGAGTCAAATTTGTTCAACTTATCTATCACGTGATGAATTTATGAAAATGTTTACCATGTGTTTTTATTAGGACCATATATGCATGCTAGTTTCTAGTTTGTTTAATTTGAATCGATCAGTTAACGTTGAGATGGGTTATGGTTGATGACCATAATGTATATTAACAAAGTAGGTACTTACTTAAAAATGAACCGGTTCGTCTTAAGACATGTACATAAACACTGTATATGTGACTCACAATATTGTACCACATAATTAGTCTTGTATGTGAACGAAAATCAAAACCAGGCCCTAATGAAGTAGGATATGGACTTAGAACCAGTTTCACATTGTATACTAAGAAACTATCTGGATTTACTCATGTTGACCGTACAAATATTCAGCTTCTTGGTGAGACATTGTTAAGAATCTCTTGTAAGATAACGACAACAACCCGAAGTTCGATCACGGAACGTTAGATCGGGGAATATATCAAGCACAAGTTGCAACCTTCAACGTACCCGTTGAAGAACGAAGAAACGAGAAGAACGAAACACTACAAAGTTTAACCGAACGATTACGTTTATTAAAGAACGATCGGTTACAAGGAAAAGAATAAAGAAGTATGCGTGTGTTTTGCCCATCACCCCTCACCTCCTTTTATAGGGTGAGGGGGTCGGTTAACATGTCATAGGTCGGCTAGAAAACCCTAGGCCCAACCTAAACCGGCACAAACACATACCATACTTAGCTAATGCCTAAACTTGCCTTGTAAGGCAAGTTAGACTTACATAAGGAAACTAAACACATTCCTAATCGACTATGACTAATACTAACTAGACTTGGAAACTAATATAGACTAACAATTTCCACCTTAGTAACAAGACTAGTTAGCCCCGACACCAAGTATCTCCATGCAATACTTGAACTTCGGACCTGGAACCACCTTTGTAAATGCGTCAGCTGCATTATCGTATGTGCCTATCTTTGCCACTTCAATCTCTTTAGACTCCACGATCTCCCTGATGAAGTGATATCGCACGTTGATATGCTTCGTCCTCTCATGAAACATTGCATTTCTTGAGAGATGAATTGCACTTTGATTATCACAATTCACAATCACTTATCTTAGGTTTACTCCCAGCTCGATTAGTAGACCTTTAAGCCAAATGCTTTCCTTAACAACTTCCGTAAGCGCCATATACTCCGCCTCTGTAGTAGATAATGCAACAACATGCTGCAGAGTTGCTTTCCAACTCACAACACAACCATGTACCATAAACACGTACCCCGTTATCGACCTAGCCTTGTCAAGGTCTTTAGCATAATCCGCATCCACGAAACCGTCAACGTCTACGTGTTTCCCTTGATCTCTACCATTTACTAGACCTACATCAGCAATGCCCTTCAAGTACTTCAAAATCCACTTCAGTGCCTCCTAGTGTTTTTTACCTTGATTCGCCAAATACCTGCTTACAATGCTAACAGCGTACGCAATATCCGGTCTACTACATACCATCACATTAAACTACCTACAGCATTCGCATATGGGACCTTACTCATTCTTTCCACATCCCAGTCACTTGACGGACAATCCTTCAAAGATACCTTAAAGTGTGCTCCCAATGGCACAGAGATCGACTTGCCATTATCCACTCTGTAGTTATTTAGAATTTTTTGCACGTATCCCGACTGAGACACCTTCAGGATTCGGCTACCCCTATCACTGACAATCTCCATACCAAGTATCTTCCTAGCTGGACCCAGTTCCTTTATATCAAACTTTTTTCGTAGCAGTCCTTTGGTATATTCGATCTCAGACTTGCTTTTACAAGCAATCAAGATATCATCTACATACATCAATAGATATATGTACATACCTGGTGCAAACTCCTTGAAGTAAACACAGTTATCATAGCTGCTGCGACTAAACCCATTGATGACCATATACACATCAAACCTTTTATACCATTGCCTTGGGGACTGCTTAAGACCATAAAGAGATTTCTTCAACAAACATACCTTGTTGCCCGTTCCTTCTTCAAAACCAGGTGGCTGCCTCATATAAATGGTTTCTTCAAGATTACCATGCAAAAACGCCGTCTTCACATCAAGTTGTTCCAACTCGTAATCTTCACAAGTAGTTAATGAGAGAATCACCATAATAGATGTATGTCGAACCACGGGTGAAAAAACCTCATTGTAGTCAATCCATGCTCGTTGCGTAAACCCCCAAGCTACTAGCCTTGCTTTGTACCTTGGTTTCTGAACGCCTTCAACCCCTTCTTTAATCTTATACAACCACTTGCAGCTTACCAGCTTCTGACCAGGTGGTTGATCGACCAGCTCCTAAGTATGATTCTTCTTTAAAGAACTCATCTCTTCCTCCATAGCACGAACCCACTCATCCTTTTTAGATGAATTAATCGCCTCCTGGAAAGTGATTGGTTTATGTGTATCTTCTTCCTCAGCAATAGCAAATGCATAAGTTGCCATATCATCTACCTTAGACCCAGATGGTCTAGAAAATGATACATTACCTTCATCCTTATACCTTGCAGGTATAGCAGTTGTTCTATTTGCTCTATCACGCACCAGAACATAGTTGTCCAGATTCTATTTTTGAGGCCCTTCACCTTGTTCCTCATCCTCATTCCCTGGATTTCCCCAGTATGAGGATCCATAGTTGGTTCGACCCTATTGCCTTGAAGTGCCACCCCAAACTCAACTTCCTTCCTAGAATCTGCAGCACCAGCACCCTTGAGAGTATCCTTATACATAAGGCTCTCATTAAACACCACATCCATGCTTATGATTATCTTTGGTTTGACATCATCTAACCTCCATAATCTGTATCCCTTCACACCATCAGAATACCCCAGGAATATGCATTATATAGCTCTAGGCTTGAGCTTCCCTTGATTCGTATGTGAATAAGCAACGCAACCAAATATCCTCAACATCTCGTAATTCGCCAGATGTCCTGACCATAAATCCATAGGTGTCTTCTTCTCTAATGCTGTAGATGGAGACCTATTGATCAGATATGTTGTCGTCACCGTTGCTTCTGCCCAGAACGACTCTAGCAAACAAAGCTGAATCAGTAAACACCTAACCTTGTTCAAGAGCATCCTATTCATTCGTTCAGCTAGACCATTCTGTTGCGGAGTTCCTGTAACTGTCAAATGTCTTGCTATCCCGCTCTCCTTGCACAAGTTATTAAATTCCTGATTACAAAACTCCAAACCGTTATCCGTTCATAGTTTCTTCATTTTTCTACCTGTCTGGTTTTTCACCAACTGCTTCCACTCCTTGAACTTGTTGAACGCCTCATTCTTATATCTAAGAAAATGAACCCAAACCTTGCTCGAATAATAATCAACAATCGATAAGAAGTATCGGCAACCACTCATCGATTCTAACCGAGAAGGACCCTAGAGATCCGCATGGACATAGTCTATAACTACCTCTATTGTGTGCTGACCTCGACCAAAACTCACCCTAGTCGATTTTCCAAGAACATAATTTTCACAGAATTCGAGCTTACCTAGACCTTTATTACCAAGCACCTCTCTTTTTTCTAGTTCATGCAAGCCTGCTTCACTAATGTGACCCAGACGTTTATGCCACACCTGTGCAAGACTTTCCTTTTCTTGTATACCAATACTAGCTTCACCCGATTCAGCCCAGCTATCTAAGGAGTACACATAATTTCCCTTCATAGTTCCTGACAAAACCATCAAAGATCCCTTGATCACCTTAACTCTTCCATTCTGCAACTTCACGGTATAGCCCTCTCGATCCAGAGTGCCCAAAGATATCAAATTTCTTTTCAACTCGGGAATGTAACGCACATTCTCAAGCACAAAACTTGAACTATCTTTCATTGTACTCTCACCTTCCCTGCCCCCTGATGGCACATGCTCTATTATCACCAAGCAAAATCGTACCACCATTGAACTCCTTAAAATCAAACAAGAAGTCCCTCTTAGGCGTCATGTGAAAGGAGCCACCAGAGTCCATGATCCACTCTAAGAATCTTTCCTCACTCACCGCCATCAACAAGTCACCATTGTCATAACCCTCAAAATGTATACCAGAACCTTGTCCCATATTCTTCTAGACAAAGCTAGTTGATTTCTTCTTGTTCCTTTTTGGACAGTCTTTCCTCAGGTGATCCTTAGAATAGCATATGTAACACTTCAGTTTATAAGTTCCTTTACCTTTCGACTTCGATCGCGAACTACCACGTCCTTGATTACCTCGATGATCCGACCTTCCCCTTACATATAACCCATCACCATCGTCCTTTGCATCTGTCCTCTTTTTTAACTCCTATGAATTGAGGCTATACAAGACATCTTCCAAAGTGAGCGACTCTCTTCCATAAAGCAATGCCTCCACAAAGTTATCATATAAAGATGGTAATGACGTAAGTAACATGAGTGCCTGATCTTCGTCATCAATATCAATGTCTATGTTCGCCAAGTCACTGATCAACTTATTAAACTCATCTATATGTTCAGATAATTTCTTACCTGAATGCATGTAGAAAGTGAACAACTTCTTCTTTAAGTACAATTTATTGGCTAAAGACTTTGTCATATACAAAGTTTCCAACTTTAACCAAACCCCCGCAGCAGAATCTTCTTTGTTGACTCCCCTCAACACCTTGTTATCCAAACACAAGAGTAAGGCACTGTGCGCTTTCTTGTAGACATCCGTCTTCAACGCCGCAGTTTTATCAGCGTCCGTCATGGTTCCCAGGAATGGATCTAACTCAGACTCCCAACCATGTTGAATTAATAGACATCGCATCTTCACATGCCACAACCCAAAGTCATTAGACCCGTCGAATTTTTTGACGTCAAACTTCGCTATCGACGAAATATTTTTTAACCCTTGTTGTGTAAAAATCCTTTCTTGCAGATCGAATTAATTAGAATAACCCTAAACCTCGATCTCGAAAAAGCAACCAAGTCGATAATCTTAAAACCCAAGTACCTCGACTACAAAACTTGTAACACAAGAAAAACCGCAACAAGAACTTTCGCTAGATACCAAAAGAACTTTTTGAAGTCCTTTTATATACCAAAATAATTTAACTCTTGATTTTTTATAATAAAAAACCAATTCACCCTTTGTCGTTACTTGTAGTCACGTGACAAAAAATACCAAAGTGACAAAGAAAAACAAACAAGAATTCTGTCACCTATTATTTATTTTCTTCACGTAGGTATAAACCCTTCTTCAACCTCTCGAACCTGTAACTTCCAAAAAATGATTCGAAAACCCAAAATCGTTTTCTGTGCTCGAACAACCGAACCAGCCCTCAAACTTCAAGACCACAATAACCTAGGCTCTGATACCACTTGTTATAAGATAACGACAACAACCTAAAGTTCAATCGCGGAACGCTAGATCGGGGAATATATCAAGCACAAGTTGCAACCTTCAATGTACCCGTTGAAGAACGAAGAAACGAGAAGAACAAAACACTACAAAGTTTAACCGAACGATTACATTTATTAAAGAACGATCGGTTACAAGGAAAAGAATAAAGAAGTATGCGTGTGTTTTGTCTATCACCCCTTACCTCCTTTTATAGGGTGAGGAGGTTAGTTAACATGCCATAGGTCGGCTAGAAAACCCTAGGCCCAACCTAAACCGGCACAAACACATACCATACTTAGCTAATGCTTAAACTTGCCTTGGAAGGCAAGTTAGACTTACATAAGGAAACTAAACACATTCCTAATTGACTATGACTAATACTAACTAGACTTGGAAACTAAGATAGACTAACAGAATCTTAGTATAAGATCTCATACATGAACTGTGATACGTGGAACCCTCCTATCGACTTAAAACTTTACACGCTTATCCTATGTGTGATGAATCCTATCGTGTACACTAAGACATGTATGGTATGCTTTTTGAGTCAGAATTTATATTTTGGTTTGCATAGTAACTTTCCGACCCGTGATACTCTAGAGCAGGGTTGTCTTTAAGGGTGTGCGGGGTGAGCGACCGCACAAGGCCTCAAAAATTTTAGGGGCTCTAAAATTTGTCCATTAACAATATCTTAAACGTTTAGATAACTAATTTGCATTATATCTTATAAACAATTACATTTTGTATATCACATTTCTTCTCGAAAAGCCTCATTATGTAATTTCGCTCAGGGTCTTAAAAAATTTTAGAAATTTAGAGATGACCTTGCTTTAGATGACCTATATATAGTATACCTTAAATTTTGAAGCATATTATTAGTGTTGATATGTTAGTTTGCAGATATTAGAAAGGCGCCAAATGTAAATTTTGATACATTAGTTTACTTCATCCTTTAATCAACAAAAATAGAAAATCTTCTTAATTTAGATTTCGGGGTGTACCATTATCCAAATTCCTTTTTACTAAATTTGTGACCTTGCTAAAATTAAGTCAATAGTACATTGTGAAAAATATATTCTCCACGTCTAAACCTATCTGAATCTTGAGCACAAAGAATAATGAAGTTACTACCCTTTAAGAATTTAAAAACATGGACCTAATGATTAAGCAAATGTTCTGGTACTTGAATATACAAAGCCACTATAGCGAATTAATGGATTTGTGCTGATATTCGATCTTGATCGTATCCTTTCTAAGAGAATTTGGGTCTACTCGAGCCTTACGAGCCGCGACTACTCTTATAGCTTCCTAATAGCTTGAAACCTTTATCTGCAAAAACAAAAATTACCGATCTCATTAGTCAACACGTGAAACACGTACATACTTGAACTCAAGTAGTGAAATCATTTCAACATACCCCATCAATTTTGAGTTTTTCAGGAGTATCATCCTGCACCTGCACAATTTCGTTATCCAGATGAGAATTTGATTCCTTGAACCAAACACTAAGGGTGCGTTTAGTTCGAGAATATTTTTCTTTTTTTTGTGTTTTTAGATTTGTAAAAAAATAAGGGGATTTAGTTTTCCACAAAACATAGAAAACACGTTCATATGATATTGTTTTTTATTCTCAAATAACAAGGGGGGTCAGGAAGAAAACAAGGAAAACAAGGAAAATATGTTTTGTAGTTTCCCCTTGTTAAGTTGGGAAATGCATGTTTTGTGTTTTATAGAGAACTAATTTGAACGCGATCTCTGTTTTCCTTTTTTTCCACAAAATATTTTATGGAAAACAAAGGTGTTTTCCCTCAACTAAACGCACCCTAAGGTTTCGTTTGGTTTGTGGGTGGGGTAGCATTTGGCTTTAGATTTGGTATATGTTTGTTTATTTTAGATTTAAGTGGTGAAATTTAGTTTGCCAAAAGTTGGGACTTTAAAACCGGAATTTATGGTGCATGGCTGGAGTTATATGACGTAGAAGATGAAGATAGATGAAATAACTAAATTAACCATAATGGTGATATAATGAGTAGTTTACAAATTCAGGAAGCATAATGAGTTGAAATTATAAGTACATAGAGTATTTATAGCTTTTACCCAACAAATAACTCTACTTTATATCTAAACTAATGAAAGCGAAGCCGAAAAGTGAAAAAAAACTTTGTGATATAATACTAAGCATGTAAGATTTAATAAAGTGAAAGAACTTATTACTTCGGTTTTATCTCGATTCAATTTTAGTTTTGCTAAACCTATCTATAAACCATAAACCGATAACTGAATTAGCTTTGGTTCGGTTGCGAGCCGAATACGGACTTTTGCATAACAGTTTGGTTTTCGATTTTTGTGGTTCAGAACCAAATTATCGACACTCCAATGTCCAATATCGATACTCTATTTTAGAATGGGGTTGGGTTCCTGAAAACTCCACGCAAATATTGTCTACAACTCTACATTCAAAGGCCCAATATAAAGTATTATAGTAACCCACTAACACAACCCATAGACTGACTTTCTTAAAACTTAAAAAGTTAAAAGGAAAGAAAGAAAAAAAATATAGACATTTGTTTATGAAAAAAGTATAAATTGTCAAAGGTTTAATAGATCGCAGAATCCTAAGGTTTTATTTGACTTTGACTGTGTGGTTCAATATATATAATATGCTTGCTACTAACAGGGTAGCCATAACTCTATTGTGTGTTATTTTGTTACTGAAATTGCCTTAGATCACTTCTATTTAGTACCAACTTTGTAGTTTGTAATCTTGACAAAAACCTTAAGATATAAAAAGATAAACTATTACATCAGCAAATTCACACATTGAGTGGTGTATTGCTTACATGATATCAACAATTAGCAACACACAATGTATATGCAATTGATACTAAAATAGGGGGCTATGTAATCTATTATCTCATCATCAAAATTCACACGTAAAACTAAAATGTTGTTAATGTTGCTTATTTTCTTATTATCTACAGTCGCAAACTCAATAATTGGATAATCCACGCCAAAGCGATCCCACAGTTTATACATTATCTCGACCACGTTTTTTGTCGGTAACTGGTGGCTCATCCTCGTCCCCTAGTTCACTGCCACTCCATATTAACTGACGTATCCGGTGCATACAAACCAGAACCTGTTAGGATTTCAAAGTATGGATCCTTACATTTAACAAAAGGGTCACCATAATAAAGTTCTGCAATGAAGATAGGGAACCATAAAAGTAACTGCGTCTTTTTGACTATGAAAATAAAACATAAAGATAAAAGTTCTGTAATGCGATGTTTTGTGTAATTAAAAAGTGGATGGGAATATTTCTATCAACACACTAATGCCGAAACACACGTCACAATCTATTGAATAAGATATAAGCACCTGTGGGTACGGTAGGATGGGTCGGGTGCCATTCGACAAAGCACTTTATAGGCATTTATCCAAATTAATATCTGAAAATAATGATGTAGAAAGTTATAACATATAAATCAACAAACATAGATGACGTGGTCTTTCTTCACCGATGCATGCTTTTGGAGGTAATTGGAAAGCTTAGGCAATACATTGGCTGCAAATTAAATTAAGGGTACTAAGTAGCTGCCGAAAAAATAGGGCCGGTTGGTAATGAGTCCTCACCGATTTGGAATGATACAAGTAACTTTAGTGTGGCCGGGTTGACCCACAAACACTTTCATCATTATGATGGAAATAAGATAGTCCACCAATAGTCAAATAGTTTATAGAGCTAAGTATGAAGTCAAGCATTACAAATTTCATGGGGGGGGAGAAACTATTAAATTGAAATAATATAAAGTTGAGTGAACACATCATACCTTCAATACAGATTTCAATGGCCGCTACGTTTACAACTTTGTTTATACTGTTATCACCGTCTGATATGTTCATCTTCCAGTCTTGAATTCCAATATACCAATCCGTAATTGAGCATGAAGGTTGCCCCATATTGGTTCACCGTCTTGACCAGCCTTATAAATATAAACTTGGAGTGACTTTTAACCCGTTAAACATATTTGACCAGTTCTCTTTTAGATACAAAACTTACTACCCAGTTGGGATAAAGCACAACCTAATTCTCTTTGGTTCAGGTCAATATTCTCTATCACAGTGGCCTATTACAGTGTGTCTGAAAGTTGATGTGTGGAATTCAGCTGTGCTGCAAATATATCAGTGCGTCAAGTAGTGTGTTCTTGATTCGCAGAAGATATAATTAAGGTAACAGTTTGGGCTTTAAGTGCATTTTGGGAGTAGTGGGTGTGTCCGGCTCCTAGGATGTTACTTTGTCATTTATGTTATTTCTTTGACTTTGCCACATGTATGGGTCAGTTTGGCTTTGTCCTTGTTTGGTGACAGTAGACATTTGGGTTCTTATTTGGAACTTGGTGTTGACCTTTTTTACATTAGTTATTGTGGGATCTTGTCTAGTTAGGATCGTGTATCTATGTTTTAGTTTTATTTTGATACGGGTCCATCCTATTTAACCAGTTTGTTAATGATGAGTTGCATTATAGCACTAATAAGCATATATGCTTGAGCCTGGGTTTGTTGAAATCCGAAACATAGGGTTATGATCATTATAAGAATTATGGACTAATAAGCACTTATGCTGCAAATGGATAAAAGAAAATGTGCGAGTATATGCAGGTTTGACACATACATCATAGATAACCTTTGTATCTGGCATATACAGATGAGCAAACAATGAACCTACCTGAAAAGGACATGAGTCAATTCATTGATCATCTTAACGAGTAAACTCCCAATACAGGTAAAAGATTTAAGGAAAAAAAACCCATTTATGAAATATGAAATTTGATTGATAACAAAGCCAGATAGAATTAGCACGTACAAAGTAATTAATGATTATTTCAAGAGATGAAAAATCCTCAACACATGGTCTGTGACAGTAAATAAATATGCAACATAGTAAAAAACAGTAGATCTTTTGAGTAAGAAATAAAACCGAATAAAAGTGACACTTTTCATTGAACATGAACCTAACTAAAAGAATAGCATATCATGTGTTTGTCATGGTTCATATATCTAAAGCATAAATATAATTAAGAGTTGTATTTTACTAGTATATACCGCAGACATATGACAAAAACCTTGTGGCAAAAGTGCATGTACTTTGGCTATGTGTATTACTAGTTAAGAATCCAACTTAAGAGCATTAATCACCATAGAACGGGCAACGAAACTGTTATGTATTTGCGCTAAACGACATCAAACCCCGGCTTCTAGACATTGACTATGCCATAGAGTAAAGAAAATTTTAACAAGACAATTTGACCCATCAACTTATAATGTTAAGGAAAATTGGTTATTTTGGTTTCATTTTACACGTTTGGTGTGTTTGGCTTGTTAGTAAACGTGTAAAACTAGTTATGTTTTAATTGTCATGATGATGTATTAGCTACTAGTGGTGGTATTATTAGTGGTGTACAAAAAAATCGGTTCATGGACCGAACCGGAAAAAATACTGAAACTGTTTTTTACTTCCCCATAAGTGTTAGTAGTATATATATAACTAACTAATGGTTCCTATGTTTGTTGATTCTCGTTCAATGTGTTTACTTCACTACTACAAAATGAACCTTTGGCAACAGTCATAAAGTGTTGTACTATGCTTTGGAAGTGTTGCATTATAGGTAATGCAACGTTTTAAGTAGTGCTGCATTAGGCAACGTTGCCTTATGTAACATTTCACATTTTCAGGTCATTTACGACTTCATTTATTCCATTAGTTATTTTTAGAGTTTTACGCGTTCGCTTTTAATTATTATCTTATAGTTAAATCACGTAAACTAAAAATAAACATTCAACGTAAACAAACACCAAACAAATAAAAGTTTACGTCAAGCAAATTTTATATGATTATTAAGAGTATAATTTATAATTTTTCATAATTTATTTTTATTGGTTACGTAAAACGCTTACGTTTCGCAATAAATTACATTCGGGCATATCCGGAAGCACCTATACCCATCTATACTCAAACCAATACCTACTTTTATACCTAATACATAAAAATTAACTAATTTATCACTTGATAGAGCCATGGGGCCGGATGTATGATCATACACACTAAATAAATAAACAAATTCACAAGTGTACTTTCTAAACTCAACCTAGGACAAAGTACCTTACACCTTGCACATATTTCTAGTAATTGTCAAGTCTCAAGTACCTTTCAAGCCATCCTAGGCGTCCAAATGCATAGAAAGGAGGAGAAGGCCTTACACAATTGTACTCTCAACCCATCTAACTAACTTAGGTTAATTTAAGGTTGTTAAGGGTTAACCAATCATATATAAGGCAAGTACTAGGAGAGTTAAACACAAACATTCATTAACTAAGTAAAATTCACAAGCAATTCTCTCCCAACACAACCATAACCCACAGCTCACAATTATAAGCTAGGGTTTCTCATAAAAATTTCATTCATGGGTTAGATGATTGTTTTAAATATGTTAATGTGTTTAAAATAAGGGTTTTACAAGCAATGGAAAAGGTTATATAATTATTTGTCAAGTTATGATTATTTATTTTATCTTATAAAGTTTAGTTAAACAAATAAATATTTTGGACAATTTTCTTAGACAATATGGACTTATATTGATGGACATAATTTATTAAACTCTGGATGTTTAATTTATCAAATTCCCCCCCCCCGAAGGAGTTATGGTAACTTTATAAAGTTTAAAAAAGTGTATAAAACAAATTAATTAAACTTAATAAGGTTACTGTTCTATTTGGAAACAGTTAATAAATAATTATATTCTTATAAAAATTAGCACTTTTCTTATGAGGATCGAAAGGCATATAAAGACCACACACACTCCAAGAACGAGCTCTTTTTTTTTTTTTATGACGAAGAAAATATGACGTTTTAAAGTTGCGATAACTAATTATATGATATGTTATTATATATATATATATATTATATTATTATATATAGGTATAGTATAATATTATATATATATATATATATAGTTATCGCAAACTTGTAAACGTCATATCTTCTTCGTCAGAGCTCGGTTTTTCAAGTTCTTTATATGCTTACGATCCTCATGAAAAGTGCTATTTTTATAAAATATAAAATATTTATTAACTGGTTCGAATGAACAGTAACCTTATTAAGTTTAATTAATTTGTTTTATACACTTTTAAACTTTATAAAGTTACCATAAGTCTTCTAATTTATAAATTAACATCCATAGTTTATAAATTATGTCCATCAATATAAGTCCATATTGTCTAAGAAAATTGTCCAACATATTTATTTGTTTAACTAAACTTTATAAGTAAATAAATAATCATAACTTGACAAATAATTATATAAACTTTTCATTGCTTGTAAACCCTTATTTTAAACACATTAACATATTTAAAACATCATCTTAACCATAAATAAAATGGATTCGTGTATGTATGTACATGGTTTTTGTTTTATAAACTTTATAAAGTAAACTTACGTGGTGATTAACATATATAATGAATGTTTGTGTTTAACTCTCCTAGTACTTGCCTTATATATGATTGGTTAACCCTTAACAACCTTAAATTAACCTAAGTTAGTTAGATGGGTTGAGAGTACAATTGTGTAAGGCCTTCTCCTCCTTTCTATGCATTTGGACGCCTAGGATGGCTTGAAAGGTACTTGAGACTTGACAATTACTAGAAATATGTGCAAGGTGTAAGGTACTTTGTCCTAGGTTGAGTTTAGAAAGTACACTTGTGAATTTGTTTATTTATTTAGTGTGTATGATCACACATCCGGCCCCATGGCTCTATCAAGTGATAAATTAGTTAATTTTTATGTATTGGGTATAAAAGTGGGTATTGGTTTGAGTATAGATAGGTATAGGTGCTTCCGGGTATGCCCGAATGTAATTTATTGCGAAACGTAAGCGTTTTACGTAACCAATAAAAATAAATTATGAAAAGTTATAAATTATACTCTTAATAATCATATAACACTTGCTTGATGTAAACTTTAACTTGTTTGGTGTCCGTTTACGTTGAATGATGATTTTTAGTTTACGCGATTTAACTATAAGATAATAATTAAAAGCGAACGCGTAAAACCCTAAAAATAAATAATGAAAATAATTGAGTCGGGAAATGACCTGAAAATGTGAAATGTTACAGTCTCCACCCGTTAGAAGAGCCTTGTCCTCAAGGCTCAAGTTGCAACACTTGATGAAGGTACGGGTTTAGTGAAGAGATGCGGATACTTCTTTTGAAATTGGTCTTCGCGTTCCCATGTGAACTCAGGACCTCTCCTTGAGTTCCATCGAACCTTGACAATTGGGATACGGCTTTGCTTTGTTTACACAGTTTGACTTCTCGATCCATGATCTCTACGGGTTCTTCCAGAAAACGGAGCTTGTCATCCACATAGAGTCCTTCCAACGGAACGGCTAATGGTTCGTCAGAATAACATTTCTTCCGATTGGATATATGAAATATATTGTGAACTCTTCTCAACTCTTGAGGAAGCTCAAGCTTGTAAGCAACGGTTCCAATCTTTTCCAGCACCTTGAAAGGTCCAACATATCTAGGGTTTAACTTCCCCTGATTGCCAAAATGTACGACCCATTTCCAAGGTTGAAACTTTGAGCATATAGTTATATCCCCATGGGAAAACGCCCCTCCCATCGGCTTACGCTTTAAGCGGTGTGTAACTTTTTGTCGCGGTCAAGAGTGGCTTGCATTCTTATCTTGATTGAATGACCTTTCAGTTGTTCTCCTGGGACCCATTTTGGACGAGTGATCGACTGTAGTGAGATAAACTGTCGCCCGGCCCAATCAAACAGTGGTGAACGACACTTTCATCCGTTTAAGTGCCTCGTTGGGGGCAAACCTTGATTCTAGCGTGATTATCTGTGTTGTAAGAAAATCCAACTAGTGGCAAATGTTTAACTCAACCATTTCCAAAGTCGATCGCACAAGCACGTAGCATATCCTCGAGAGTTTAGATAGTTCTCTCGCTTTGTCCATAAGTTTGTGGATGGTATGCAGTACTCATATCCAAGCTAGTACTTAAAGCCTTCTGAAGTGATCTTCAGAAATTTGATGCGAATCTAGGGTCACGATCACAAATGATTGAGACAGGTATTCCATGTCTCATGACTACCTCTTTTAGGTACATTCTCACCAATCTCTCCATGGAATCAGTTTCTCTCATTAGCGTAAAGATTGCAGACTAAGTAAGTCGGTCAACAACCACACAAATGGTGTCATGACCTTGCGATGACTTAGGAAGCTTTGTGAAAAAATCCATGGTGACATTGTCCCACTTCCATTGAGGTATCTCGAGTTGTACCAACAATCTCGATGGTCTTTGGTATTCAGTCTTGACCCTAGCACACATCAAACATTTGCTAACATAGGTGGCGATTTCGGCCTTCATATTGGGCCACCAATATAGCCTTTTCATGTCTTGATACATTTTGTTAGAACCCAGATGGATAGAGTATTTTGATTTGTAGGACTCGTGCATGATCACAGTCTTTAAACATAACATGGCAACCAACTCTTGCCATTTAAGCATAGAGTTCCATCGGCACGGGGTTCCAACTTTTCCTTCGGTATATCCTTCCTGATCATACCTCCTTCGTCTTCCTTCTTGATGTTCTCTGGTTTCTGTGCTTCTATTTGAGCTTCTAAAATTTGTTTGGGGCGATCCAAACCAATATTCATGACTAAGGCTCGAACCCATAATGGCTTAATCCGTTCTTTACGGCTTTAAGGCATCGGCCACTATGTTTGCTTTTCCAGAGTGATAGCGAATTTCACAATCGTAATCACTGAGCAACTCTAACCAATGATGTTGCCTCATGTTCAGCTCCTTTTGGTCAAGTATGTGTTGTAAACTCTTATGATCCGTGAACACCGTATGCTTGGTTCTGTACAAGTAGTGTCTCCAAATCTTTAGAGCAAACACCACTGCACCAAGTTCTAATTCATGAGTAGTATAATTTTTCTCATGAATCTTCAACTGTCGTGATGCGTAAGCAATCACCTTCTCGTTTTGCATCAACACTGCACCCAGTCCTTTATGCAACACATTGCAATAAACAATGAAGTTCTCAGCTCCTTGAGGGAGAGCTAAGATAGGTGCACTACACAACTTATTCTTTAATGTCTAAAAAGATGCTTCTTGCTTGTCACCCCATTCAAAGGCGATTTTCTTTTGCATGAGCTTGGTCATTGGCTTAGCAATTTTTGAAAATCCTTCGATGAATCTCCAATGATAACCGGCAAGGCCTAAAAATTTTCGTATCTCCGTAGGAGTCTTGGGAGATGCCCAATATTTTATGGATTCGATCTTGGCAGGATCCACGTGAATGCCTTGACTATCAATCACGTGGCTGAGAAATTGTACCTTGGGAATCCAAAACTCACATTTAGAGGATTTAGCATACAATTCTTCTTTCTTAAGCAATTCTAGAATTGCCTTTAGTTGTTCTTTATGTTCTTTCTTGTTCTTTAAATAACTTAGTATATCATCAACAAAGACAATTACAAACTTATCCAAATACGGTTTGCACACCCGATTCATGAGATCCATAAATACCACCGATGCATTCGTCAAACCGAATGGCATAACTTGGAACTCATAATGACCATACCAAGTCTTGAATGCCATCTTTAGAATATCTTCTTCACGTACTCAAAGCTGATGATAACCCGGTCG
>BQNB010064652.1:0-35237 GCA_026074375.1 Tanacetum coccineum | reverse complement strand
GACCTTTTCCCTTGGTTAAGGGCATTTGGTTGAGATTTGCATTTGAGTTATTTTATATATATACCGTCAACGAATCAATACCCTTATCCCTCTGAGCTTGTTCAGGATCACTGTCTTCTTCAGATACTGACTCAGATTGAGGTGTAACTGGTTTGGCGATCTCTTTGCCTTTGTGTCTGGTAGATGCACTTGGTCTTGTGGAAGATGATGTTGTATTTATTCTCTGAGGTTTTGGTGCTTGATAGTAATTATCTGAGTATGATTGAGCAGCCGCAAGAAGTGATAATGGATTTGCACTTTTGGCTATTCTCTCAGTACGGATATCATTAACTTCATTTTGATACTGCTTCAGAATGTCAAAAAGTGTGTGATATGAGATGGTGTCTATTTCTTTTGATTGCTTGACAACCGTCACAAATCTTGACCATTCTGGTTGAAGTTGTTGAAGAAATTGAACATTCACTTGCATTGTAGTAACTTGCAAGTTGTTCCTTGTCAATTCATTCATCCGTTTATAAAACCGTGAGTAATATGACTCCATTAATTCTCCATCTCAAGAAGTAAACTTCCTAAATTCCTAGAACAGATTGGCTTTACATCTTGTACGTTCAATGATTCACCCTGTTGTAGCCTTTCAATGGCTATCCACATCTCATTCGCTGTTTTACAAGCATCAACAGTGGAATAGATATCATCTCCAATACCAGTTAAAAGCAAGAAAATGGCTTCTTTTTCAGCTTGAAAATACAGTTTGTTCTCTGCAGACATATTGTGTATTGTCCGAGCTTCGTCATGTTGTTACTTCTGAGAATTTAACTGTTGCACAACAACTTTCTATACTACACTTGTTAGCTTGTAATGACCCTCAAAAATGCATTTATCCTCATATATTCACCATTTCCTTTAGTGTCAATGTATCATAGAAAACGTGATCTCCATTGTGAATATCTTCCTGGTCCAAGCATTGGTGGACGATCTTTTGAACCAGCTGCCATGATATTGTTGTGCATTTGACTATCTGTTAAGGATGTGTTCACTGAAGTAGACATGATGAATGAGTGGGTTAAAGTAATTATGAAATGAGAAAGTTGTTGATCTTAGTGGATGGTTAATGTGATTGAGGTTGTGTTTTAGATTATCAATTATTCATTCACGGATTTTACAGTCAAGATTAAAACCGATAAGAAGTTAACGGGATTTTACAAAATCAATAGAAAATCATGAATGAGTAATTGATTGTGTTTAAGGTTTATTTGTTGTGAATTGATTATCTTTTAAGAGCTTGTGTATGGTTTAGGTTGATGTTTGTTTCTATTGGTTAAGGTTCGTATTAAAGTCAAACAAAGACCTAGGATAAAATGCATGTTTTGGATAAAAAAATCCAAGTGTGGAATCAGGTGAGTTAAATCGCTGGATCAGTGTGTTAAATCGTTGGATTAGAGGTAAACCGCTGGCTTAAATCGTTGGTTTAATTCACCTGCTTAATTCACCTGTTTGGAAATTGCATGTTTCGCTTGGAATTTTGTATATTTCGCTTCTAACTTGCATATTTCCCTTAGACTTGTCATATTTCGCTTGATTACTCAAACTGTCATATTTCGCTTTAAAATGACATATTTCGCTTGCAAAGTTACATATTTCGCTTACCTAATGACATATTTCGCTTCAAAGTTGTTATATTTCGCTTGAAACATGTTTCGCTTCATTCAAAAACATATTTCGCTTCCTTCAAATATTTTTTGCTTGATTCATACCTGCATATTTCTCTTCGAGCAAAATACGTATTTTTCACACAAAATCACCAAAATCAAACCCTTTATGACCTTTTAACTTGATTTTTCTTGCACAACTAGTTACCTTATGCCTAGATCTTGCTTAAACACATAAACAATCAAAACACATATAAGCACAAAAATCTGGGTTAGAACCCCCCCCCTTTTTTTGAACCAAGACAAATAAAGTTACTTACTAACTGCCACAATTTGATCTTGTTTAGCCACAAGAATCATACACAAATCTACTGTAGCTCTAATGCCAATTGTAGGATCCCATATAATACTTCACTTCATATCATACAACACGAATCGAAGAAGAAAAGAGAAGAAGAAATGACGGTTTTAGAGAGAGAAACAAGAGAGAGAGTTAAGAGAGAATGTAGAAAAGGAAATGAGAAAGATATATTAAAGTGAACTCTTTCTTACCTTTTCCAAATAGGAAAAGGTATATAAACTCCGACACTTTAAAGGACCGTATCAGGATATTTGTTTTACTAGGACCCCCCGGTGCGTCGGGTTTTTGCTTGGAAATTAAACCCGGAACATATACAATATAGCTTAACTAACGATACCGATTTCCCGATATAAAACAATTACAACATAACTAATTAAAGACCGAGACTCGTACACGTAAGAACGAACTTCCTCTGTTTTTGCTCAATATATGAGGATAACAAGAAAATTTTTTGGGTGAATCCTTCAAAAACAATCACAAGCACAACACAAGAATCGAAGAGTACAAGCCCTTCTTCACATCACATAGAACTAAGAAAGAAGATAAGAAAGAAAAGCATGTGGTGGCTTCCCACGAAGCGCTTTGTTTTTTGAAAAAAACCGATCACAAAGCATTGGGGGGGACTCGATCCCCTAATCTTTCGTCCTTGGTGAAAACAAGAGGAAGAACAAAATTCCATGAAACATTAAGCTAACTATACCCTGCTCTTGATGAAGAAAAATGAAAAGCGAAAATGCCGGGGTAAAAATGGTGTCCTCATTCTTATGGAAGAAAGTAAAGGAGATAACCGAGGGTAAGTGAGATACGGGAGAAAAGTCCCTAATTGACAAATGTTGACGGGATCATCAACTTCAACATTAAATCTCACCTCCCTTGGGACAAAACAATCATCTTAATAACACGATCAACATTGTTTATCCCGGGCACTTCTGGTTTTCCATGCGAAGGTTAAACCTCATTATTCTGGAATAGATCATCGATAAGCCAGTTTGGACAATATTATCGCACTTCTGAGTAAAAATTACATACAATACCGTGAGTATCGAATCACTGGTCCAGGGAACAATATCATCTCTTCCCTATTTGAGTCTATATCCTCTGACAAGGGAGAGTATCTTGGGGGTTTTATTTTTAGAAGAGACTTTGAAGATTGATAATGAAAATTTTTCTAGCTACCTGGAAGAATGATATTTCCCGCCATAGTAACGACATTCGACTGATATAATCCTCGTGCTTTCTAACAATTCTTAGAGGAATCATGATGACTCCACCATCGAACTCATGTTAAGAGGATCACTCTTGGAGAACAAGTATCAAAGTATCATGCGTCTGATTCATCTTAAAGTGTTGTGTTCCATGAATCGAAAAATAACATCCGAAGAGATATGGGTTTGTTATCATCACTAACAAACTCTAAGATATAATACGTCTCCCCTGAGTCATAATAACCTTCTCAATATACGTATAGGACTTCGAATAGCTAGAAAAGCAATCGATTCTCATCATTGTCCTCCTCCTGTGCGAAACTAGTCAGCTTTATATCAATTGGAGCATCCGTACAAAATTCTTGTCCAATTCATTCTTTTACATTCAAAATCAAAGAAATCATAAATTCTCTTCGAAAGGTTGATGATCGATAGAATCCCTCGAAATGGAAGCAACGCATTTCATATTAATAGACGGATCAAGGTGAAGTAAATCTCAATGTCGTCCCCCCCCCCCTCCTAGAGCGAACACTCATCTTAATAGAATTAGAAATGAGGTGTTACTAGGAAAGTCGACTCATCAAGGTTGGAATCATAGGGAGAATCCTAGCACTCGATGTTCCCTCTAATACTTTATCAAAAAAGATTATTTCTTTCACTATTTTGAAATTGACAAATCAAATTCCGAATAGAGAGATTAAGAAAGTCACTGATAATCACTGGACCTTGATAGGTATAGAGAAATCATCATACGAAGGTAAAACGTTCTTACTATCACTCCTGGATGTATCCTCAGATTCTCTTGAGATTAGGACAATTTCCTCAGCACTAAAAGTACTAAGGTACTTGTCCCCCATTATGAGAGAATCCTTGGGATCAATAGATGGTAAGGTGGATGTGATTGCAAAAACCGAAGAAACTTGAGGTGTTTTGTTTGAATAAAAAAATGCTCTCCTTGCAAATAACTCTAAAATTCTTCAAACAAGGTGTGATACGAGTTTGACGTTTAGCTGTCGACTCTGCGAGATTATTCACTTCATGCTTTTCCTTTTCATCGTTGTCATCTTCCGATGGAGGCAAGCAAACTAGAGCGGGTTCGTCGGTAAACTTCTTAAAACTATCCTTGCATGTGTCATTAACCATTTTAATGGACTCGTTTACATGCTTTTGAGGATGTTTTGTCGTGCCATTGACATGAAAAATTATTTGTTCATTTCCGTCCCTTAAAATAAGCTCTCATTCATACACATCAATTAAAGCACGACCGATCCTCAAAAAGGATCTTCCTAAAATGAGAGGTACTCAAGGATCGGCTTCAAAATCAACAACAACAAAATCGGTAGGAAAGTGAAAACTCCCAACTTTGACAAAAACGTCTTCAGCGACTCCTTTAAGATGAGTAATGGATCGATCTGCTAGCTCTAAAGTCATCCGAGTTGGTGTAAGTTCAGTAAAGAAATCTTTTTCCAAATAGAAAGGGGCATAAGATTTATGCTCGCGCCAAGATCGGCCAAGGCGTGACATACATCCATTCCTGGGAAATCACATAGAAAAAGAAACTTGTCGGGATCTCCTAACTTTTCGAGAAGTTTTTTGAGAAGCATCACCGAGAAATTCTCGTTTAACGGTATCTTAGCTAACTCAAGCAATTTGTCCTTATTCATAAGCAAACTCTTAATCGTAGGAGTAAATCTTGGCATCAAAAGTAAAGCATCCGCGAAACTTATGTCGAAGCGCAAATCTTGAATGATTTGGAAGATCTTCTCCATTTGATTCGAAGCTTTGTCACGAGACTTTTAATCATTACGTCGTGAAGGATATGGAATATTTGGCTTAGGTAAATTCTTTGGAACATCGGGTTCCAGAATGGGAGTGGTTTTAGGCAAAGTCTTTGGAACATCGGTTTCCGGATAGAAATGAATGGGGATAACCGAAGGTGGGATTTGAGCGGTACTTCCTTGGAAATTAGATTGCTCCTTATCCGTTGTCTCCTCGGTTTCTCGTTCCACTACCTTTTTAGGAGAAGGATTAGTAGGAATCGAGGGTCCCTCGTAAGCAACACCACTTCGAGTAGTGATCGCTTTCATCTCACCCTTCGGGTTTGGAATGGTATTACTCGGAAGAGTACCCGAAGTTGAGGCTTGGTTTTGAAACAATCCACATATCATGTTTTGCAAATTATTTTGAAAGGTAGTTTGTTGATTCATCATGACGGCTTGTTGAGATTTTATCGTGTTTTGAATTTCATTCTTAAGGTCTCCTTTCAACGAGTTGATTTGATTTTGCATGTTTCTCATCATTTGATCATTAGTTCTCTTGTAACTTGAAAACTCATTTGAAAACTCTTGTTGAACATGATTATTAGGAACTTGAAAAGGTTGGTTTTGAAATCCTTGATTTTGAAAATTTGGAGCATGATTATTTTGAGCTTGAAAACCTTGATTACCATGAAAATTATTTCCCCGATTAAAATTATTCCCTTGACCTTGATTTTGATTAAACCTATTTTGACCATTATTTTGCACCGGAGCAAAACCTGGTGGTGCCATTTGGTTACTAACACGGTTTTGAGGGTTAACTAGATTTTAAGAACCTGTTGCCTCACAAACACTAGCTTGATTGTTATCGGTATTAGGACAATTGTACCAAGCATGAGGCCCACTACAAGTAACATTAATTTCTTCAACCGCTTTAACTGGAGCGGGAGTGACAACTTTTTTAGAAACAATCTCGACTAAGGTCGAAAGTTGATCCGCAAGCTTATTAATTCTCTCATCCGTTTTACTAACACTTTCCCTAGAAGTCGTATTCATCCTAGAAACATTCGATTTATTACGTGAATAACGAACTTTTGATTTGTTTTCAATTATGTTCAAAGCATCTCTAGTCGTCTTACTCAAAAGATTTCCACCATCTGCGGCATTTAAGGAGTCTTGATCGTTCTCGTTTAAACAGTTATAAAAGGTATCAACTTGAGTTAACTTCGTAAATCCATGGTGAGGACAAGCTCTAAGCATTTCCTTAAATCGTTCCCATGCTTCACTAAAAGTTTCCTTAAATTTTTGTGTAAACCGAGAAATTTTATTCTTTAAGTGAGTGGTTTTCAAAGGAGGGAAAAATTGATTCACAAATTTGGTTACGAGATCCTCCCAAGTCAAGATCGAATTAGGTAGTTCTTTCTCGTACCACAATCTTGCGTTTCCCTTAAGCGAATATGGAAACATCATAAGTTTAATAACATCATTCGGCACATCTCTAAATCGTAAAGTTGAGGTAATCCTTTTGAAACTATTAATATGAGCATGGGGAGTTTCCCTCTCATAACCGTGAAACTGTGTAACACCCCCAAAATCTGATATGCAGCGGAATGTTAACATTGGGGTGCTATGTCAAAGTACAACAATCAAGATATAGGAAACGACCTAAAAATGGCATTTTAAACAAGAACATTCGATGCATTATAGCAAATGCAAAAAAAACGATTAAAGAAAAACCTAAAAACGAAGGCTAGAATGATTTAAATCTAAAACGTAGACGAAAATGTAAAAACGCGAGTGTTAAAAAACTAAATTATTCAATTTTAACCCTAAAGTGAATTTTTTACTTTAAATGGGTTCTAAGTGACTAAAAACGAAGTTTAAAAAAAATTAGATCGAAAACGGAGTAAGTTAAGACAAAAAACGAGTCAAAACAAAAACGGGAACGAATCCCGTTCTTTAAAAAGTGAAACTTTGCAAAAATGACCCTACATATGTAAATTTATTTTTCCTAGAAAATATACAATAAAAGAAAATTTTAAAAAAAAAGATTTGTATTTTTCTGATTATTATTTTATTTTTTTATGACTTTTTTAAGTTTTTAATGAAAATAAATTATAAAAAATACTAAACTATTTTATAAAAATCTAGAAAAAATACAAAAAATACTTTAAAGAATTCTGAATCTATGAAAAATAAGAACTTGCTGCCAGCTTATAGCAATAAGCAGGAGATAAGCCAAAAAGGCTTATAGGCGTATAAGGGTAAAACACCCTTATATACCGAAATGTGCCAGATCTTACAGAAAAGACCCAAGGGCGCAGATGGTTAAGAGGTGTGTGTTAAAAAGGTTGAGGAGGGTTGAGGTCAGGGGTTCGAGCCCTGCTCACCCCTGACTTCCCCTCTTCCCTTTTTCATTTTTTTTTCAATTTTTTTTTTACAAACTTAAAGAATGGACAAAAATAAGCACTTTTAAAACTTGAACTTTTTAAGGAAAAGCAATAAATAAGCTGGAAAGAAGCAATTAAAACAGACATAATGGCTTAAATAAGCTTAATGACTTATTTTTTTTCTTTTTTGGATTTGAAAAAGCTTAAAAAGAAAACCTAACTACAAACTTGAACGTAACTAAGTGTAATAAGCAAATGCAGGTTAAAATAAGCAAGTTTGAATGAGTAAATAAGCCTAAGAAGGAAAATAAGCTTCTGACTAAAAAAATTGTATAAAACAGACAAAGTGACTACTTTGGGCTTATTTTTAAGCCACCAGACAAACTCTTACGTACCAATAAGGCTAGGTTTCTTGATTGTTATTTGGTTTCTCAAGATTTGGTGATTCAACAGAAGGTTGTCGGACTTGTGGTTGTCGACGTCTACAGGCTTGAGAACGAGTGCGCATGCACAAAATAGAAATATAAAAAGAAAATCTACACTAATTTTTTTGGCTTTTTCAATGATTTTTTTGGCTTTTTCAATGATTTATTCACAATTGATTATAGTTTGTTTAACTTTTCAAGGTGAGCCGTACGTCGTAAGAGACACAAATGGCAAGTTTTTAAATCTTTTGTTCGAGTTGGGAACCAACAAGTTCACCGGAAGTTATTATGATAATACCTCGATTGAGAATATTATATTTTGGTATTTTTACCAATTTGTGAATTTTATTTCTTTTTTATGGACAATGTTTTTATATTTTTGGTTTTTCTTTTGTTTTTATATGATAATTATACTAATAAAAGAAAATGAAAAATATTTTTGTACTTTTTATATTTTTATAGAAAAAAATATTCACAGATTCAAACACAAATTGCCAAACGTAACGATAATCGTTTTCACAGCCTCCCCGGCAGCGGCGCCAAAAATTGACTAAGCGCGTTCTCACTCCTTTTTATATATAAATAAATATAAACATATATAAATATATAACAAGGATCAGGATCCACAAAATCAATGAAACCGGAAGTAGTATAGAGTGTCTCCGGGTCGTTATGTCCCAACGAGGCTAGAATGGAAAATCGAATGACGAATTGATAATTGATGTTTGAATATGACAAGGATGTGATATGATTGGACACTAGACCTAATAGGCACATGCACACAAAGATAAGCAAGGAAAATAAGCTAGAACAAGCATAAAAGCTAGAAATGGTAAAAACACTTAAAACTTTTTAAACTAAGACACAAATAAGCTCAAATAAACTTAAGACAAAACAAAATAAGCTAGACTAACTCTAAATAAACAAATTCAGCAAGCAATTAAGCTAAGCTAAGCAGGAGAAACTTAGCAGTACTAACAACAGTACCAACAGTTTTAACTAACAGTACTAACTTGGAGTTAGTACTGCTAGCCTAAAGTTAGTACTGCTAGCTTACTAAAACACAATGAAACAAGAAATAAGCAAATAAGCTAAAACAGATATTTAACTATCCCTAATAAGCACTCAGGCATAAGAATAAGCAACTAGAATAAACTAGAATGGCAAATAAGCTAAAAAGCTACAAACTGATAAACTCTTAGAATCACTATGAAAAGGTGAATAAACTTAAACAAGCTTTACTAAAGACAGTAACGAAAATGGGCTTAATCTACTCTAAAAAGCTAAGAAAATCTTAAATAAGCAGAAACAATAAGCTAATAAGCAGATATGAACCAACAGTACTAACAGTATTAACTAATGAACTAACAGTACTAACTAAGAGTTAGTACCGCTAGCTTTGAGTTAGTACTGCTAGCTTTAAAATCCAAAAAAAATGAACTAGCAGTACTAACTTGGAGTTAGTACTGCTTGTTCCAAACAGCCCTTAAAAATCATTTTTCTTTTATTTTAAGCTGAATTGGTCCTAAATTGTTAAAAACAGATTATCCAATAACAAAATATGATACTTATAAGCAGATTCCAATCAATAATAATCCCTTAAATAGGTTGAATTAGTCTAACAGTTTTAACAAATGAACTGACAGTACTAGCTAATAGATTTGCACAAATCACTTTTAAACTAACAACTAAGCAAGATAAGCACTATACATCATAATAAAGCATAAATACGCAAATATAGGTAACAAATAAGCACTATAAGCAGTTCTGCAGTAGATAAGAAAAGTAAGAAAAAGAGAGACTTACAACACCCTTGCTGAACTGGCTTATCACCCATAAAATAAGCTGTGGTGTATTTGAGAGTGATTTTTGTGATTTTCTCTTAACTACTTAGCCTTTTTTTTCTTTTACTAAACAAAAACAACTTATAAACAAGCTCATTTAAAAGCTTTTCAAATGCAATTAGGCACTAGTTAGCAAGTGAGAACTTGAAATTTAAAAATTGGATTTTAACATAAAACCTCAACACTTCATTAAACTTGGAAATTAGTACAAAGCTGGAAGAAAAAGTACAATAAAATGTAAATGACTGAAAATAAGCTAAGTTATATTAAAAATTAAGCTAAGATATTCTCAGATATTCAAAAACCTAAAAAAAACTAAAACTTCAAAGGCTTACAAAAGGCTTTATTTATAGCCGAAGTCTTTTCTTCTTGTTCTTCTCACTTGTGCTTCTTTTGTGAGAGCTTCATTAGGTGTTTTTGTTGTGTGGGGGACTTTACAAAAGTAATTAAGCCATTCAATTTCTTGTGCTTCTTTTTAGTATTAAGCCATCGAAATTTACTAGGAAATAGTGGGGATTGCCAACTTGGCAATTATACCAGCTGGGGGGGGGGGGAATAGTGGAGTGGTTGAAATGTTTTATCCAGGGTGTTGAGTGGTTTGCAGGGAAAAAGCATGGGAAGACATCCCTTAGTTGTACCTGGGCTTTGTTGTTGGGCGGGAAAAATGGGTTTTGTGTAGGTTGGCAGCTTTGGCCCCTCATCTCTTATAACCTTATTGTAAACTTTGCCCTTTTATTATACAACTTTAGGGGTTTGGCAGAACTGGCCCCTAAAGTTATACTTCACCCGGAAATTTCGATTTCAGCCCTTGGCTTTTTGTAATACAACTTAAGGTTTGGCAGTTTTAGTCCCTCAAGTTGTATTTTCTTCATTTGATTGACTTTTGACTTTTGTCGGGGTTGACTTTCTGACTTTGGCTTTGAATTTTCCATTCCGTGCTTGGTCTTGTCGTTTGTGGCTTTGTTTTTGTCCTGTTCTTGAATATCCGTTTCCTGCACAATACAAATGTAAAACATACAAATACAGTGTATTTTTGGTACGTTTTTAGTCATTTAAGTCCGTTTTTAATGGAAAATGGTATGTGTAATTAAGCACATACCAAAATCCCCCATACTAAGGTATTGCCGTGTCCTCACGCAATGTTATGAAGTAAACACTTAGAAAACTAAGAATCTCGATCCCCCTCGACTAATTACCTTGAAAAGTAGCAAAGTGTTTGTCAAGGGGAACTAAAGAATCAATAGCTTCGACAAGTCCCGTTTTCACCATTTTTTATATGTACACTAACTATCCCTAATTATTTTTGGAATTTTCCTTTTTTCTTTTCTCGTCTACCTGTTGACTTCCTTTATTTTATCAACACTGGGATCATAGAATGAGAAGCGCCCATAGAATAATCTACGGATGTCCTGACGGATAAATTCATCGTCCCCGATTTTTCACTAGTCCCAAGCTAAGCGTAAAAACGAAATCACCGTTAAGTACAAGTAAAGATGCTAACACTACTTATAACCATGACTTGTCAACTTTTCGCTCCCAACAATTATTCAATTAGAGTGATTGTGCTTAATTTTAACTTAAAATTTTAGGTCGACGATTAGAAGTAGTACAGTTTATGTTTAACGATAATTTTTTGAAGAAATTTCTACGGGAAAAGACTAGATCAGCCCACCAACCAGCTATTTCTCGATAGATCCCACCCGAGTTGGCTTAGGTTATCAGGCTGAGACCCCACAGGAGAATGTTCGCAATGTAATAGCGAGATACTCCACCCTTTTAGGCTGAATTTCTTAGATTTACCACTAAATAAACAATACTACTCAAAGCACGCAAACATCAAAAATTTAATGATCTCATTGGTGAGATTATTCTATGTAGCGACCTTTCTTCTCGGAACGTCCCAGCCTCATTAGCTAAGTGCCCAGGTTTTTGACACCCCACGGAGAATACTTAATCGAAATAATCTACCGACGCGACAACCAACAACTTTTGAAGGTCTTAGCCAAGTTATTTCTTAGTTCAAATTATACTTGAGTTTTAGAAAAAGAAATCTTAACCATTAAAATTTTCATTTAATTGCTAATATACTATACTACCGTCATCATTTACATGACTACACATCGGCCACGCCTCCGACAAGATGTAGTGACTTAGTCTGACGACGGTTTCTTATTGATAACACTTACAAATGCACTTTGGCATTTATTATCTCACTATGGGCCTTGTTTTGAAGACTGCAACATCGGTTCGCGAGCGGCAAGATGCACATTAAACCTTATATAGCCCACAGTTTAATTATTTTTATATATATATCTTTATATATAATATATATATATATATATATTTATATATATACTATATAATATCTTTATTATTTTTTTAAACTCAAAACTTCTTTTTCGTTATTGAGAAAATTTCATTTTTAGAAACTCAAGTTAAAGCTAAAAACTAAGAATGAATTAGTTTTGTTTCCGAAAAGCGCTTCGTTTTAGAAAATGTCGGTTTAAAGTTTAAGCAAAAATTTAAGCACGGTTTATTAGTCAGGTTAAGAGCTTCTGGGAGAAAAAGTGACAAGTTACACTTATAAGCTTTTAAGATTTCCAAATAATCCTTGTTTAGCATCCTACTTGTAAATAACACTATCATTTTTCGTTCTTCGGTAAATTTAAAATCCCTAATATAGGATCCGCGAATGCTAAGGGCCTTAATTAATTTCGTTTATTAAATGGTTTTAAGGGACAAAAGCTAGTGCTCAACACGCTGATCGACGTCAAAATTATTCTCATTCTACCATTAGGAAAGTCAAAACTGGTTGACAAACACTTACTATTTTATTTTGAAAAATTTTTAAAAAAAATTATTTTATTTATTTATTATTTTTTTTTGAAATTTTGGTGGTAAAAACAGGATTACGTGATAACAACGACTGCAGGCAAAATCAAATCGAAGATCCCCCATACTAGAACTAAACATCGTCCTCGATGTTTCAAAGGGGTACCTACGTAAATCTAAGGCCGTTTATGAAGTGTGCCAAAAGATAAAACGTTAGTCGATTAGATTTGGATATTGGATTCCCAAAATGAAGCTGAGGATGTGAAACTCTTGTAAATGAAAGACAAAATTGAGAGCACGAGAGTCTTCATAATCCGAGAAATCCTGGACATACAACACAAAACACGGACAAAAAACTGGAGGTAATGGAATATGAGGTAGCCTCCTCACAATAACAAAACACTTATTACTACTTACTACTAAGATAAGCATGGGGTTGCCTTTCACCCACGAAGCGCTTGTTTAAGGTCTCTATGCTTGACCCGTCCTCGAATTTATTGGTCCATGGGGAATGTCTGGAGATCTGGGACTACCTCGGTTGGTACGTCCCCTCCAAAGTAGTGTTTCAAACGATGACCATTCACTTTGAAATTTGGCCCGGAGTTTTGGGATAACTCGACAGTGCCATATGGAAAAACTTGGGTTACAGTGAATGGTCCACTCCAGCGGGTCTTAAGCTTGCCTGAGAAAATCTTTAATCTAGAGTTAAAGAGGAGGACTCGATCACCGACGTTAAAAACGCGGTTTTTGATCTTGGAGTCATGGATTCTCTTTGTTTTCTCTTTATAGATCAAAGAGTTTTCATAGGCATGATCACGAAGTTCATTAAGTTCATTGAGTTGAACTTTTCTGTGATCACCTGCTGTTTTGATATCAAAGTTTGTATGCTTAAGGGAACCGGTAGATGACATGCCTTTTCCATATACAAGCTTGTACGGAGTACACCCGATGGGTGTTTTGTAAGCTGTACGGAAGGCCCAAAGAGCGTCATCCAGTTTGTCCGACCAAGAGGCACGATTTTCGCCCACGGTCCTTTCAAGAATTCGTTTCAAACCACGATTGGATACCTCAACCTGCCCACTTGTTTGTGGGTGATACGCGGTGGAGAGACGATGAGTGACTCCGTATTTAAGCATGACCTTTGCAAACTGGTCATTGCAAAAATGGGTTCCGCGATCACTTATGATTGCACGAGGGGCACCGAATCTGGAGAAAATGAGTTTTAAGAAATTTGCAAACAACTCGGCATCATTAGGCGGGGAGCGCTTTTGCTTTCAACCTTATTTTGATAAGTAATCGACTGCCACGAAGTATATATTTTTTCCTCTTGAAGACGGGATCGGCCCCATTAAAATTCAATGCCCAATGTCAAAGATTTCGCAAACTTGGATAGAGTTTTGTAGCATCTCATCATGTTGCGAAATTTTGCCTTGACGTTGACAAATGTCACATCGGGTGACATAGTCATGGGCATCCTTGTAGATTGTGGGCCAATAAAATCCTGAATCGAAGATCTTTTTAGCGGTGTAATTGGCACCGTAGTGTCCCCCGGTGGGTCCATTATGGCAAGCTTTTGAGAATGTCAAAGCTTCTTGCGCGAAACCACTACGCCTATTATCTTGGTCAGCACAGATCTTGAATAGAAAAGGGGTCGTCCCAGAAGTAATGTTTGACATCTTTAAAAAACTTGTTTTTCTGTTGGGACGACATTCCTTTGACAATGAAGTTCCCCGCATGGTAATTTGCGAAATCTGCAAACCATGGGGTATTATCATCACGAAGAGCAACTGATCCAAGAGTTTCGAGAGGAAATGTTTCCGTGATTTCCTTGTTCTCGAACTCATTTTGGTGAGGGTTCTCAAGTCTGGAGAGATGATCGGCGGCAAGATTTTCTGCTCCTTTTTTGTCTCGAATCTCAACATCGAATTC
This sequence comes from Tanacetum coccineum, assembly GCA_026074375.1. NCBI lineage: Eukaryota > Viridiplantae > Streptophyta > Magnoliopsida > Asterales > Asteraceae > Tanacetum > Tanacetum coccineum. The sequence goes on along the minus strand of BQNB010064652.1, from coordinate 20,845 downwards.
TTGGAGCAAAAGGATCCACCGCATCAGTCTTGCCTTAGCATCCTTTTTAGCAAGGAGATACTTAATAGCAGAATGGTCTGTGTACACTATGCTTTTGGACAAAACGAGATATGACCGGAATTTCTCAAAAGCGTATACTACGGCAAGTAATTCTTTTTCGGTCGTAGTGTAGTGTGCTTGAGCTTCGGTTATTGTCTTGCTGGCATAGTGAATTGGTTGGAAATGCTTGTTCTTTCGTTGCCCTAGGACTGCCCCAATTGCAAAGTCGCTTGCATCACACATTAGTTCAAAGGGCAAGTCCCAGTCGGGAGCAATCAAAATTAGAGCCTCGGTCAATTTTCTTTTAAGTGTATTAAAGGATTCGATACACTCTTTTGAGAAGAAAAATGGAGTCTCTTTTTCAAGCAAGTGGGTCATTGGACGGGCAATTTTTGAAAAGTCTTGTATGAAACGTCGGTAAAAACCGGCATGCCCAAGAAAACTACAGACACCTTTCACAGTAGTCGGGTGAGGGAGCTTGGCTATAACTTCAACTTTAGCACGATCGACCTCAATTCCGACTTAGAAATTTATTGTGTCCAAGAAAGTGTGTGTGTGTGTCTTCTTTAACCATAAAATGGCTTTTCTCCCAGTTTAGGGACAAATTGGTGTCTTCACACCGTTTTAACATTTTTTCCAAATGGGATAGGCATGTAGAGAAAGAATCTCCGAAGACCGAGAAGTCATCCATGAACACTTCCATTGTCTTTTCGATCATGTCATGGAAGATTGCCATCATACATCGTTGAAACGTGCAGGTGATTACATAGCCCAAAGGCATGCGACAGGTAGGCAAATGTTCGTTCATGGCTGTGAATGTTGTCTTATCTTGATCCTTCGGGTCTATAGGAATCTGAAAATAACCCGAGAAGCCATCGAGGAAACAATAGTATTGGTTTCCCGCTAGTCTTTCGAGCATTGGATCATGAAGTGCAATGGGGAAATGGTCTTTTAGGGTGGCTTCATTCAACTTTCTATAGTCAATGCACACTCTCTACTCCGTGACAATGAGTTGTATCAAGTCATTATCATCTTCTTGACGGACGGTTATGCCGCGGCGCCTTCTTTGGTACACAGTGCTACCGGGCTTAACCCCCACATGGACTGTCAGAGATCGGATAAATTAATCCGGCGTCAAATGTTTTTCAACCTCTTTTTGATGACGTCGTGGATCTTTTTTGGTTTTACCCGTCTTTGGACTCTGAACTGTTGGTTCGTAGGTAGTCCTCTTCCATAAGTTTTTGTGAGTACAAAAAACTCTGGATCAATACCCTTGATATCAGAGAGTTTCCAATGCGAGTGATGGCTCGCCTTGTGGTGACTAAAGAACCTTATAAGAACTGCTTCTCCTCATCCTTTAAATCTCTTCGTAATTATGCGGGCAACTTGTCGTTGTCTACCAAAAATGCGTATTCTAAATTGAAGGGTGGCAAGTCCTTGAGTTCAACCTCGAGCTCATCAATTGATGACTTTAACGTTTTACTTCAACAAAACTTGAGTTCTTCCCGGATTCCGGGCGAATAATCTTTATGATTCAGAGAGGAGCGGTAACGGTTTCAATATTGAGTTGTACTTCCAGAATAAGATGTCACCCTCTCAGATCATAGTTAAAAGGTAGCTCAATTCTTGTGAAATTGGCTCGTCATCGAAGCTATAAAAGCATTTGCTTCTTCGAGTAGGAGGGAACTCTCTATCCCGAAAGGAGTTAGTGTTGGTGAGAATTTGAAACAATTGGGTCATAATCGGAGAGAGAAGGATTATCGTATGAACGTTCGAAAACCTAGAACATTCTTGCGAGTATTCTTCACATGCCAATTCAATGACGTCAATTCGGTTTGTGTCATATGATCGTAATTGGCCGTGTATCTCGAAGTTTGGTCCAGATTGAAGGTGGATGGCCTCTTTGCCAACACGAAGGGTTATTTTACCTTCGGTAACATCTATTAATGCACGAATGTCTTTAGAAACTTCTCCCGATGATTATAGAACTCGGGTTGGGTCTGGCTCAAAATCGACGAACCACAAAAATCTGCCGGAAACTGGAACTTTCCACCATTAAACGGTCGTCTTTGGCAATACCATCGTTTCAGTGATTTGACGGTCTGCTGCTCTAGTCATGCAAGTCGGGGTTAGTGCGGGTAGAGAGAGATCTTTCCAGCAGAATATGGCATAAGATTATGGCTCGCGCCGAGATCGGCCAAGGAGTGGCATGATTTATTAATCCAGAAAATTTCACATGGAATAGAAATCGGCCAAGGGTTTCTCCAGTTTTTTAGGTAACTTGTTTAGGATGACTGCTGAGCAATTCTCGTTTAATGGAGAAGTCTAGCCCCATTTCACTCAACTTCTTCTTTGTTTCGGATTAAAGTTTTTTGAGTCGAGGCAAATTTCGGCATAAGGGTTAAGGAATCCGTAAAGCTAATTTCAAAACTCAAATCTCTAAAAATTTCGTAGAATTTCTCAATTTGATCGTTAGCTTTTTCACGGCGCCTTTCATCATTTCTTCTTGAAGAAAATGGAAGTGATGTTTCGTTGGTCAGGCTTTGGAGTACTACGGGATAAACACTGGCTTGGGAAGTTGGATATTTTGATGATTTGGACTTGAATAACCAGAGGTTGGACGTCTTCGGTGCTTCCGTTATTAGTAGGAAGCATCGTGTCCTTTGTAACCTCGGTATCACGATTCATCACTTTCGGAGGAGAAGATGAAGTAGAAGGAATCGCGGGTCCTTGATATGCAACACCACTCCGGGTGGTGATACCTTTCAAATCTTCCTTCGGGTTGGTAATGGTGTTACCCGGGAGAGTTCCCAAACCTGAAGTAGAGGCGGTGTTCATTTTGATAAAGTTACCTAGCATACTTTCAAGCCTTTGATTCGAAGTAGCCAAGTTGTTCAATTGAGTCTGCAGGTTTTGACCTTGGTTTTGCAAAACTTGATTTTGGTTTTGCATATTCCTCATAACCGCATCATTAGCCTTTACGTAGCTATCAAAATCGGTCTTAGACACACCTTGTGTTTGAGGAGCGGGAGCTTGGTAAACAGGAGCTTGATAAGCTGGGGGTTGATTAACCTGGGGTTGGTAAATTGGTCCTTGACTGAAATTATTACCCCAATTTTGGTTAAAATTATTCCCCCAATTTTGGTTGAAATTGATCCCTCGATTTTGGTTATTTTGATGGTTTTGCATAGGTGGAAAACCGGGAGGTCGAATTTGGTTTGCAACCATTGGAGGTCGGGCACTGGTATTTCCTTGATTGAAATTAGCCGCAGCGGCTTGAGAAACGTAAGCTTGAATATTGTCATGATACACGTTGCCATCGGTGGCGGGACAACTTTGATACGAATGAGCTCCACCGCAAGTCACACAACTTTCCTCGACCGCTTTTACGGACGCGGGAGTTTGGTGAGCTGGGAGTTGGGATTGAATTCTTCTTATCAGGAAGCAATGCTTGGGACAATATCTTTGAGTTCGGAGACATCCAGGATGAGATACGGAGGTGGAAGTGCTTGCACTCACTTTAGCAACAACGGGTTTGCTTCGTGAATTGCGAACTTTGGATTTGCTCTCGATGATTTTTAGACATTCTCGGGGCATTTTATCCAAAAAGTTACCACCCGCGGCGGAATTCAATGAATCTTGATCATTTGTGTTCAAGGCATTATAGAATGTATCGAGTTGATGCAATTCCGAAAACCCATGATGCGGGCATTGCCTAGAAGATCATGGAAATCGGTCCCAGTTGCTTCATTTAAAACCGATTCATCAAATCTTGGCTGAAAATCTCGTGATTTCATTTCTAAGATTTGTGTTTTAGAAGGAGGATAAGAATTTGTTAAATGAATTTCGACAACAAGGTCATCCCATGTAAGAATCGATTGAAGGGGTTCTTTCGTCAAGCAAATCCGGGCTGCTCCCTGAGGGATGAAAATGGGGGAAAAGCATAAGCTTAACCGACGTACTCGGGAACGTTCGGGAACTTCATCGTAGAAGTGATCTTGTTGAAATATCGGATGTGAGCATGTGGGTCTTCTTTATCTTGTGTCCAAAAAATTGTTTGTTATGAAAAAGGTTAAGGAGACATGCTTGATTCGAAATTGTTCGCGTTGATCTGGGAAACAACGATTGCATTCCTCGTAACCTCGGTGGGTTGTGCTCGAGCAATTGAAGCCTAGTACGATTATCGTTCCATCGTAAATAAGGAGGAATTGAAGTTTCTTGATTGTTATTTGTTTATCAAGATTTGGTGATTCAACAGAGTTTGTCGGATGGTTGTTGTCGAAGTTTATGGACTTGGTACGATCTGACGTATGCACAAAAATAGAATTTTAAAAGAAAATTTACACTATTTTTTTTCAAGATTTATTATAATTGATTTTAACGAACAATGAGATAAGACAACTTCAACCAGATAATCTACTTACTTCTCGGTAGCTCTCAGAAAGATAAACGCACAGGTGAGCGGAGGAGTAGGAATAGCGTAAAGCTTATTTCTCCTTTCGGGTCGTACTTCCTTGGAACAACCCTCCTTATACCCACTTTTTAGTTTGTTTAACTTTTTCAAGGTGAGCACGTACGTTGATAAGAGACACAAATGAAAGTTTTTAAATCTATTGTTCGTAGTTGGGATACTCACAAGTTCACGGAAGTTTGGAAAGTTATTATGATAATACCTCAATTAAGAATATTATATTTTGGTATTTTTACCAATTTGTGAATTTTATTTCTTAATTAAGACAAACTATTGCATTGTAGTGGTAACCGAACTATTGCACTTTAGTGATAACCGAACTACTGAATTTTAGTGAAAACCGAGCTAACTAATTCCAATTGAAACTGATCTTCTCAATTTTCAAAATTATACGGTTTATTTCTTTGACTTGTAAAATACAGTGAAACATTAACTTGTTTTCCCGGTTTTGTCAAGAATTGTAAAATCCCGTGTAGTTTCAAGAATTAAAACACTAAAAAGACAACTTAATTAAACATAATTTCTTTCTACCACCGTTCGATCAAACAAGTAATCTTTTATCATATAAATTTCTCAATGACGACTCTTGCTGACAAAGCGATTCTTTCGGGTGCTGACAATCGTCCACCTATGTTGGAAAAAGATATGTACGATTCTTGGAAAATCAGAATGGAGCTATACATGATGAATAGACAACATGGTCGAATGTCCTTTAAATCCGTGAAAAAATGGTCTTCATCTCGGCCTACGATTGAGGGAGAATGAGTATGAGCTAGACCAAGAAAGAAAATACTCTGAGTTATCTGCTACAGATGCAATTCAAGCTGATTGTGATGTCAAGGCAACAAATATCATTCTCCAAGGATTACCACCAGAGGTCTATGCACTTGTTAGCAATCATCGAATCGCCAAGGAACTTTGGGAAAGAATTCAACTTCTCATGCAAGGAAATTTTCATTGACAAAACAGGAAAGAGAGTGTAGTTTATGATGAATTCGATAAGTTTGCTTATAAGAAGGGGGAAACACTACGTGATTTCTACTTGAGATTTTCACTGCTACTCAATGACATGAACATCTACAATGTGAAACTGGAACAATTTCAAGTGAATAAGTTTTTGAATACTCTTCCTCCTGAGTGGAGCAAATTTGTGACCGATGTCAAAGTGGTTCAGGATTTGCACACAACTAATATTAATCAGCTTCATGCTTATTTGGGACAACACGAATTTCTTGCAAATGAAGTTCGTTTAATGCATGAACGCAACTCAGATTTGCTGTGGCTTTGGTTGCAACCTATCAGATAACCCTTGTCCCCATAATCAAACTCATCTGAACTCTACCAAAACTCTTAATTTTCAACAACAAGTTTCACTCATATCAGTCTCCATAGTATGGATCACCTTATCAGTCTCAACATGACAGTTAACAAACGCATATGTTCATCATTTAAAGAGGCATGTTTCGCATATGGTCTACTTAATGATGACAAAGAATGGACACACATTATATCTGAGGCAAGTTTCTGGGCATTAGGCAACTTCGCCACCTATTTGTCACTATTCTGATTTTCTGTGACGTAAGCAGACCACTAAAGATGTGGAACGAAAACTGGGAAGCTATGTCAGAAGATATTCTACATAAAAAGAGGAAGCTTTTTAAGTACCCCGAGCTTCAGCTTAGTAACGAACAAATCCACAACTATTGCCTGCGAGAAAATCCAAGAGTTGTTAAACAGAAATGGGAGAGATTTGTCAAATTTCTAGGATCTACCAAGGCCTAACCCAAAGTTGGTAACAAACATGGACAATCGTTTGATCAGAGTAGCCTTAGCCTTTGATATGAACAAAAGTAAGATCGAACACCAACAGCTTCAATCGTTGTTAAATCCAGAACAATGCTTAATCTATGAACACGTCATTCAATCTTTAGATAACCAAGAGGGACAATTTTACTTTGTCTATGACCCGGGAGGAACTGACAAGTATTGTCCAAGAAACAAAATGAAAAAGCTTAAGGCTGAATTATGGAACTTGAAAGTGATAGGTACTGATGTGGTCAAGTACAACCAACGTTTTCAAGAACTAGCACTGCTGTGTGTTAGGATGTTCCCTGAGGAGTCAGACAAAATTAAAAGGTATGTCGGTGGACTGCCTGACACGATCCATGGAAACATTGTAGCTTCAAGGCTAAAAACCATGCAAGAGGCTGTTGAAATGGCCACTGAAACAAGAGGAAGTTTGAAAACACTTCCTGAAACAATCAAAATCAACATCAACAACAAAATAAGAGGCAGAACACAGGCCAGGCCAACACTGCAGGCAATAGTGACAGGAAATCATACACCGGGTCTAAACCTCTGTGTTCCAAGTGTAATTACAATCATGAAGGTCCTTGTCCACCTAAGTACAGTAATTGCAAGAGGGTTGGCCATCTGGCCAAGGATTGTAGAAGCCGACCTGCAAATGCTAACAACAACAACCGCAACAACAACAATAATAATCAGAATGGAAATGGTTGCTATGAGTGCGGAGCTCAAGGACATTTTAGAAGAAAATGCCCAAAACTAAGAAACAATGACCGTGGTTGGTATGTGCTTAATTACACATACCTTTTACCTTTAAAAATGAGCTAAAATATCCAAAAACGGACTCAAAATGCCAAATATATGCTTGTTTTGCTATAAACAACCGCTATGCATATATCTTATTTGATACGGGTGCCGATAGAAGTTTTGTGTCTACTGCATTTAGCTCCCAAATTGACATCACGCCATCTACCCTAGATCACTATTTATGATGGTAAACTAGCAGACGGGAGAATAATTGGAGGTAAACACTATCCTTAGTGGTTTTCACATTAAACTTCCCATAAACCACCCATATAACATAAACTTAATGCTGTAGTAACTTGGTAGTTCGATGCTATAATCGGTATGGATTGGTTGGCGGAAGTACCAAGCGGTCATTGTATGTGCCGAGAAGATTGTTCGCATCCCCTGGAGAAATGAAACCTTAATCATACACGGTGATGGAAGTTAAACCAGGTAACTGTGCACGATGAAACATCATTTTTCATGCACTAAAAAAGCATAGTACATGCAAAAAGGAATTTCCTATCTTTGGCATATGTTTACTGCAAAAGAGGTAGAAGACAAGTCGAAAGAAGCGACTTGAGGACGTACCAATAGTTCGAGACTTTCCTGAAGTATTTCCTGAGGACTAACCAATTACCTTTGCACAAGGAATGGTTAAAAGTTCATCAAAATAAAATATATATGTAGCCAGAAGTATGATTCCCGGGTCGTTATGTCCCAACGAGGCTAGAATGGAAAATCGAATGACGAATTGATAATTGATGTTTGAATATGACAAGGATGTGATTGGGCACTAAACCTAATTAGCAAAAGCACACAAAGATAAGCAAGGAAAATAAGCTAGAATGAGCATAGAAGCTAGAAATGGTAAAAACACTTAAAACTTTTAAACTAAGACACAAATAAGCTCAAATAAGCTAAAGACAAGACAAATAAGCTAGATTAACTCTAAATAAGCGAATTCAGCAAGCAATTAAACTAAGCTAAGCAGGAGAAACTTAGCAATACTAACAACAATACCAAGAGTATTAACTAACAGTACTAACTTGGAGTTATTACTGCTAGCCTAAAGTTGGTACTGCTAACTTTACTAAAATACAATGAAACAAGAAATAAGCAAAAGCTAAAACAGATATTTAACTATCCCTAATAAGCACTCAGGCATAAGAATAAGCAACTGGAATAAACTAGAATGGCAAATAAGCTAAAAAACTACAAACTGAAAAACTCTTAGAATCAACACACAGATGAGAAAAGTGAAATAAACTTAAACAAGCTTTAAAACAAAGACAGTAAGAAAATGGGCTTAAGAACAACTCTTAAAAAGCTAAGAAAATCTTAAATAAATCAGAAACAGTAGGGGGAGCTGCGGATAAGGAGCAGATTTTGAACGAGAACAGTACTAACGGGATGTATTAGACATAGTGAAGCGAAAGACGGGGAGAGCTGGGCGCACCAAAAAGAGTTATAGTGACCGCAATAAAAACATGAGAGTTGAGGGTACAGCTGGGGGCAGGGAGCTTAAAAGACGCAAAAAAAGAATGAGACTAGCAGGTGGGGCGCAGAAGGCTGAGGGTAGAGTGGGTGCGGGAGGTTTGGCGTGAGGGTTTGCGCGGTAGGAGATCACCCGGCCCTAAAAGATTCAGTTGTTTTTCTATTTTATTAATTTTAATCTGTGAAGGGTGTTGGGGTCCTGGAGAGGATATGATGCAATCAAAAGATTAAGATTCACCGAAAACAAGAATTTATGGAGGGGATACATATCGAAGTGCAGATTCGCGATCAATAAAGAGACTGTACAAAATAAGTCGCTGCGAATAAGCGATTTATGGCAGCGCGACGGCCATGGTTTAACGCAAACAGAAGGATGTAGGCAGCGAGGGGATTGTTTGCGCGTGGGAGGCTGGGCAAAGATAGAATAGCACAAATGCTTAGCGATGTATTAATAACTAACAACTAAGAATAAAGTATTATAGTACTAAAAGGCTTTATCAAATATGAATGAATAAATGTGATAAGCATAAGTGAGAGGTGATGTGTGGAGTCGGGATTATTCTTATAGCGTGGAGGGTGAGATGGGGACTGATCGTAGATTAGCATGCTAAAACAAATCCCCATCTGCCGTGAGGGGGTTGTCGGAGTGACTCTACGCATAAGGTGTGTCAGTCTCTGCAAGAAAAGCGGGCTAGTTCGGGGGGCGCGGAAAGTTCGTCGTGGCCATATCCTAGGGAGAACGGATGGGGCCGGCGCGGGGGGGCCTGGTGGGGGGGGGTCCGTCGAAAACGCAGGGTGGGGTAAAGCCGGGGGGCGCCGGTTCGTACAGAGCGGTCCAATGCTTGTATCCACAACTCAGTAAGGGGGACCATAGCCTATCCAAACTGGCGATAACAACCAAACCATAATCTGTGGTTGTAATTGGATATTGATATTTGTGATTTTCACTTAACGCAACATAAGCCTATTAAGCGTTTAACTTAAATAATATCATTTATAAAACAGACAGTGTTTTGAGAGCTTTTTGAACACAAAACACACAATAAAACAAACAACATAACCACTTTGGAATTGTAAAAGACCTTAAAAAAAACCTTAAATTTGCAATAGAAACAATTCGAACGGTATACACCAAAGGCTTAAAGTAAGAAAGCTTGTAAATTACTAACATTCAAGCAAAGAAAAATTAAAAACAAACCTAAAAAACTAACGATCGCACTCCAAGGCTAATTACAAAAGAGCTTTATATTTATAGCCGAAATCTTCTCTCTACTAGACCTCTCACATTTGCGTTCTTTTTTTGGAGTAGCTTCATTTAGGTCGTATTTTTGTTGGTAGTGAGGGACTTGATAAACAGTAATCTCAGCCATTGCAATAATCCCTTTGCATCTTTTTAAAGTCAATCTAAGACCATCGAATTAACTTGGGTAATAAAGAATGATGGATTGCACCAACATGGGCAATTATAACAGCTGGGGGGGGTGAAGGTGGTGCCACTAGGCGAGTAAATCCCATCAAACCACCCTATATAATCTATTTAAATCCCTTACCCCTACATTTTCCTCCCACCCAACTAAGATACGCGGGTGCAGGGACCCTGGTAAGGGAAGGTAAGCTTCACCCATGAAAAGGGTACTTGTGCTATCCCCCCGCCCCCGCTTAGGCCACCTCCAGATAATACACAACCCGCTTATGAAAATTCATCCCGTGTTCTTGATCATCTATAGTAATACAACTTAGAGTGATTTGCAATTTCAGACCTTCAAAGTTGTATTTTTTCATGGTTGACATTATTGACATTGTTGTGTGATAGACTTACAACTGACATTGACTGACTTTGGCTTCGTTTGACATTGGACTATACCATTCCGTGCACGTAACTGACTTTGGCTTCGGTTTGACTTTGTCTTTTCCATTCCGTGCTCGGCTTTGTTTGTTTTTTGCTTTCTTTTTGTCCTGTTCCTGAATATCCATTTCCTGCACAATACAAATGCAAAATATACAAATACGATGTATTTTTGGTACGTTTTCAGTCATTTAAGTCCGTTTTTAATGGAAAATGGTATGTGTAATTAAGCACATACCAAATACCCACACCTCTTCACCAAGACTGCACCGTCGTCAAGTGCTGCATCGTAAGCCTTGAGGACAAGGCTCATTTAATGGGGGAAGTCTATAACACCCTATGTTTTCAAGTCATTGGCGACGTCGATAAATCTATTATGTATCTTTTGTATTGTACGAGTTTGTTTTAAATCGTAAACATTAAGCTAAATCGCGTAGGCTAAAATTAGCGTTCAATGTAAACGGGCATCAAACAATTAAATGTTTACATTAATCAAGGGTTAAGTAATTATTTTGAGGATAATTATTAACTTTGTTCATTTTATTTTTATTGGTTGCGTAAAGTGATTACGTTTCGCAATAAAATACGTTTAGGCATACCCGGAACCACCAAAACTTTTCTACGCTTCAACAAATACCCACATTTATACCCAATACATAAAAGTTACAAAAATATATCATATGTATCATACATAGGACGAAATTGTTGCAATTTATACAAGAAATATAAGAAAAATCTTGCAAGTAGTCTTTGTACATCACATTTGCATTAAACATACCCATACCTTGTTCCTTTGACCCAACCAAGACCCTTAAGACCATGAACTTGTCCCATGACCAACTATTTCATACTTTTTGACCAAATACTACCATATATACATGTATACTAAAGAAAGAAGTTCATACAAGTCTTACACTTAACTAGAAAATCAAACAAACTCCCTTTTTTCTTCTCTACAAGCCCACGGCTTGAAACAACCTTAATACCCAATCCATATCAAATTTTATACAACCTATACACATCTACATACATCATTCTTAAGACATTCTAAGGTGTTTCCAAGCATTGGCTAATCATTTGCAAGTGTTGAAGCAATAAATCAAGATTAGGGTTTTCATTTGGAAACTAGGGCTTTCTTGGTTATAATCTTGGGTTTAAAGTCTAAACAAGGGTTTAGCACTTATTTGTCATCATCCTACATCATCTCATTAAGGTTATCTAAAGCCCTTAACTTTTCATCTATATGATTATATGTATATGTGATGTTTATGTAGTGAAATCACCATTAGGATATGTTTAACTTGTAAACATGGATTTTTCTTGTAAATATAGTTTTATGAACTTATACACATGTTGTATGGAGGATAATATGAAGTTATAAATGGATACATAAGTACTTTACAATCTTGATTAAGCTTAAAAAGGTGTTAATGCTAATTAGGGTTTTAAAAGATCACTTGATATGTTTCAAGTAAAAGTATGATAAATAACATGTTAACCTTGTTTATGAGCTTTTAGTCATGATATATGGAACCTAAAATAAAGTCATAATAGAAGTAAAAGACTTGTACACTTATGGTTATGATGTAAAAGTGGTTATGGATGAACTTGTAGTAAAAAGTTACTTATGGAGATTATGGTTTAAAAATGTTGTTAAGGACTTAATGACTTGGACAAATGGACAAATTATGAACTATAGATTATATAATATATATAATATAGTATATTAAGAGTAGGGGAAAAACTTGTGGAAATTACTTAGTTAAAAAGTATATAAAACAAGTTTAATAAATAAGTAAATATATAGATTGTTAGCCTTAATTATATTAAGTCAAACAAGAATGTTATCAGTCTTAGAAAGTCAAACTAGGTCTTGTATTGTAATAGTTATGACGATTCCGAAAAGGTAAGAAACTTGTCAAACGGATAAATAACGAAAAAGTTACGCTAATTACGAGTTATACGTTAATTAAACGAATTTTATAAAAACTAAATCAAACAGCAAGTTTGATAATTTTAACTAATAAAACATATTTTTAGGATTCTAAAATGATAAGAATCGTAATTTTTCAATTAATATCGAATTAGTTATGAATTTCGCGGGTTTTACGGGTAATTAAAAGTTTTATAATAATAAAAATAACTTTTAAAGTATGAACAGTAAAAACCTATTCATGACAGCACCTTTTATTATAGTAAACCTTAAAAATTGATAGAATTTTCAAAAACAGAAGTGCTCGAAAGAATCGCCTAAAAACGGACTATAACGAATAAAATACGACGTTTATAACACACCACTAACATACGTGTTTTAAAACGATAACTAAAACTATAAAAATGAATTTATAACTGGTATGAACAGTAAAAGTACTGTTCATCAGAGGATCAAAAATATGAAAATGTCAAATTATGATAACTCGTCCTAATACGAAAGCGTGGGCATAAGAAACGTCAAAATCGGGCTTAAAACGCGAAAGTTACGCCAGTTTTACTACAAAACTGTAATTATAACGTTTTAACTTATTAAACACAATTTACCAAAACACATAGATGGTGGATTTGAACTATATAGAATTATATGTGGTTATCAAAGTACTATATTACTAGGGAGTTTCATAATGAGGCATCTTCGGGGTGGCGTATCGACGAGTTGCTGGATTTACGATTTAAAGTGTCCTGGCTCCTCATACGTCACTACATGACCTCTTTAATTATAATAGCCCGAACGATAGTATGATGTAACTAACATAGACTTGTATATGATGTTAGTTAATCAAAGTGATTGGTACTTATACAACCTTAATTTAAATAGGTTGCATCTGACGATTTGCGTGACGCATTATCTGTAATATTTGGATTATCAGAAATCAAGGTGAGTTCATAGCCCCATATTTTTAACGATTTCAATGATTTAAAAACTTTGGGGTGTGAAACATGCTTTGTTTAAAATTTGGACGCAAATGTATATTTTATATTGATTTCATGTTTACCTAAGTAGCGATAACCCAAGTTGAGCCCATTATCATGAACTGTCAGTTGCATAGATGTAGTTGTGAATACATTTATGTGAGCGCGAATGTTATAAATAGATCTATTTAGGATTGACCATCCCGTTCGGGTGACTAGCTATCACCAGGAACGAACGTATAGCAAGTCGGATTAGGGATTTTCGCGGGTTAAACATCTAATCTGGAAAGCAGAAATTGCAATATATATTATTGCAAGAAAGATATGTCGATCTTCCATGTCATGAGCTTTAGGAAAATATAATCTGGATTTGTGATGTCTGCATGTGTTTGCCTTATCAACGGTGAAAGTCTTGCGGAGCTCCCCTGCATATTATGATTTATCAAACCTAATGAATTCACCAACGATTATTGTTGCCCAGGTTTTTTAAAGTCAATGTTTTTCCAGGATATCAGTAAGCATAAGTGCCAAGGATACATGGTGATTTTGTTTGGGGTGTCATGCTAAAGATTATGGTTTTGGTATTATGTTTTGGGAAACTCATTGTTGTGAACCAGTATCTTTGTAATAATAATAAGGAACGAGTTAAAGCTTCGGGCTATTTGTATCAAATATTTGTTAAATCTAATGTATCAGTTTTAAAAATACTTTTTGGTCGTTCTATATATATATCTTGTGTTGTTGATCTGAGAAGTAACACGCCCCGGATATCCTTATTCCGCTGCGACCTAATTTGGGGGTGTTACAGGTTATCATATCAAATTCAAAGAAACAAATAAAAAAATGCCTAAAGACAAGAAGCCTAACCTTAAGCGCACCGCTAGAATTAGTGACCGGCCTTGTTGCTTCTCCAACCCTCGTACAATGTCCCCTCCTTATCATACTCTATCACCACCCACCGACTATCAATCGGCTCCTCCATCAACTTAAATGTTTCACCGCTACTTTTCCCCATAATTACTCCGGGAATCTCACCAAGCAAAGTCATACTCACCCCAAAGTCATCACCACCACCCTTGACCTCTCCTCCTCCGAATCTAACCCAACCATCCAAACACTCCTCACTATTAGCTATAAGTTTAGACCCAACCAAACTTTCGTTTTCCACTCATCCCTCTTCTCCTCAAGCCTTCTTTGATTCACTAGAAGATCTTCCTCCTAAAACAACAAACCCTCCGCCACCTAAACAATCATTTGACTCCATTGAGCGCTTGGCTAATGAACCTCTACCTTTTCCAGCTTTGGAACCTCCTCTTCCACCATTACCACCTCAACTTCCAACATTTCCCCCAAATCCTCCTTCTAACTTCCTGCCACTTCCGCCATTAGGACCCAACAATCCTTTTTCTTTGCTAACTCATGAAATATTTTGTGAACATTGCTAACGCACCTAAGTTGTTGTAGACAACCTTCAGGATGAAATGCGATTCATTCTCAATCACATCCTAGACTGTCTCAACATTCTTGCGCATAATTACTAGACTAGGTCATTAAAAGTAAAATAAATCATATTTTGTTAAGAATCTCTTGCTTTCTCAATGATATGATGAGTAAATGTTGTAATCAATCAATGTTTTAATATATGTCTTGTTGTGCTCCTAGAAAATTGTATGTTGTTGATTATTGACTTGCTCAAAAAAAGAATTATATGTATCTTGTTTTTTTTAAACCGCAGGTTTGACTTTTTAGGTCAGCCGGTTCCATTGGCTGTCAAAGCCGGTTCCATTCATGGAACAAAACCGCGGACGCCGATTCTACAGTAGCCACTTTTAGTGTTTTGGCTTCTAACATTTCTTTTGTAGGTACTCCTAAAGGTAAGGGGAGCACATCTCTTTATGTCTAACGTTTTTCTTGCAGCATACTTGTAATGTTTTGCACCCATCAAGGGGGAGCTTTCCGCATTTACACATATCAATTCCGCATCTTTTTGTTTTGAAAAAAAGGGGGAGAAGGGAAGTAAATCAAACATAAGGGAAAACAGAAGTAAAATGAATTCTAAAAACTTAATCCAAATATTCAAAACAAATTCATTTTTACTAATTTACTTCTATTACATTTTAGTTTTGTCATCAACAAAAAGGGAAAAATTGTTAATATAAATAAACCGATAAAACGTTTATTTTATTTTACGATCTTTTCATGTTTTGTTGATAACAATTAGTAAAATCTATATGAAAGTAAACTACTAAAATCATTACTTTTCCATTTTTGGCATTACTTTAAACTACAAGTAAATTATGCTATACATTATTTACATCATGTATAACATCATCATTTACAGCATATCTTAGGGCCATCTTACAAGATTACACATGATCTCTCATGATTTTGCAAATCAAAATTCAGATTGTGTTACTGTGCACCGGTTCTGTTAGTATATACTGGCCGGTTCTGTTCTGCAACAGAACTGGGCTACAATAGAATTTTTGGCTATAAATACCAAGCCATTCCTCATGTTTTCTTCACCTCTTTCCAGCTTAAAATCCTCTAATCTACTGATCATTCTCTCTATTCTTGCATAGTTTCTTTTAGCATTTTGTAGGTAATTTCCTTCAAAGAAGAAATTGCAAAACACCCCTTTTGAGACGATCAAGTTCTAAGAATCTTGTTTCGCATCTCCATAGCATCTTCAAGATCACATTGCTGAATCTTGTACATCATTTAGTAGTTGTAGTTGTATTCATCATCATTGTAAATCAAGTGTAGTGTTGTTGGGTTGATTCTACCGTGTGAAGAATTCGGTACTTAGCTTTGTACCGTTAAAAGGTGTAAGCAACGTTGTGAGGCTTCTCTACCGGTTAAAGAAGATTGGTGACTAGTGCTTACGAACTCTCGAGTAGGTGACTCAGGGAGTGGAGTAGGGCAAGGAAGGAGTCCTTGTAGCCGAACCACTATAAATACTTGTGTCTTGGTTAAATCTTTCTAACTCTTACTTTTACTTGCTTTATATTTCATACATCAAACATCAATATTGTGCAAGCTTCACATAAGATCTTAACAAAAGTTTGAAAAGTACATTTTAAAACATGAAAACTATTCAACCCCTCTTCTAGTTTTCAACACTGATGTCATGTTGTTGCCTTTGGGGGGATGTGAGATGGTCTTGGGCATTCAGTGGTTATCCATTTTAGGAACCATTGAATGGAATTTTAAGGAGCCAGTCATGAAGTTTGTTTATGAAGGCAAGAAAATATGTTTGAGGGGTACAAGACATTCTGAGTTACAATGGATGAGTGGAAAGAAATTGCACAAGAAAAGTTTACCTTTCATGAGCTATGTTTGGCATGTTGCTACTTTAAATCTGATGCAGACTGGTGAAGCACATAGTCATGGATCACAAACTGTGTTACAATTACTATTACAAGATTTTGAAGATATGTTTGCTATACCTTCTGTTCTTTCACTTCAGAGAAGTTTTGATCCTAAAACTCTTCTCAAAGATGAGTCAATAGTGGTCAATATTAGGCCTTATAGATATCCACCAAACCGTAAGGATGTCATTGAGGCTATGGTAAATGAATTGATGGAAACTGGTGTATGAGACCAAGTCACAGTCCATATTCTTCTCCTATTGTGTTGGTAAAAAAGAAGGATGGAACTTGAAGAATGTGTATTGATTAAAGGCAACTCAACAAAAACACAGTCAAAGATATCACTGCAGAACTAATTGATGAATTGAATGGTGCTCAAGTATTCTCAAAGCTGGACTTAAGGTCAGGATACCATCAAATCAGGATGCGTGAGCAAGATATTTTCAAAACAGCTTTCAAGTCTCTTGATGGACACTATAAATTTGTGGTTATGCCCTTTTGCCTCACAAATGCCCCATCCACCTTTCAATCCCTTATAAATTCAGTTTTCAAGGCCTTTATAAGGTAATTCACTCTAGTTTTTTTGATGATATATTGGTCTATAGTGCTTCTATAATTAAGCATGTTCATCACTTAAGACAAGTATTACAGACTACAAGGGAACACACTTTATTTGCTAAGCAGGGTAAATGTGTGTTTGGCACAACACATGTGGAGTATTTAAGGCATATTATTTCAAAGCAAGGAGTGACAACTGACCCAGAAAAGATCAAATCAATGCAGAACTGGCCTGTACCAACAACCCTGAAGTAGTTAAGGTTTTTTTTGGGATTAACTGGGTACTACAAAATATTTGTGTAAGGTTATGAAACAATCAACCAACCTTTGACTCTTCTTTTAAAAAAGAATGTCTTTTATGGAATCGGCACAAACAGCTTTTGAGAAACTACAATAAGCCATGACAGAAGCCCTAGTATTGGCCTTACCTGATTTTCAAAGCAAAGTTTGTGATTAAGACCGATGCTTCAGGATATGGTATTGGAGCTGTGTTGCAACGAAACAACCGTCCTATAGCATTCCTAAGCAAGACATTAGCTCTTAAACATCAATCTCTATATGTCTATGAAAAGGAATTGTCAGCTGTGGTTTTGGCTTTACAGAAATGGAGGGGATATCTTTTCGACATGCACTTCAAGATCAAAACAGACAATTTCAGTCTCAAATATGTCTTAGACCAGAGAATAACTACCCCTTTCCAATCAAAATGGTTACTAAAGTTGTTGGTGTTTGACTATGAGATTGAATATAAGCAAGGCAAAGACAATGTAGTGGCTGATGCCTTGTCAAGAATTCAAAGTCTAGGGGAATTGTTTTCTCTTTTATTTGCCTCTAATTCTAATGAGTTTATGAATGCAGTCACCAAATTGTGGACCAATGATCCTATGCTCAAAGCTATAGTGAAAAAGTTACAAAATAGGCCACTTAAAAATTCTAAATATACTTGGCATGATCAATAATTAAGGAGAAAAGGCAAATGGGTGGTGGGTGCAGATGATCAATTAAGAAAGACAATGGTTGCTCATTTTCATACTTTAGCCATTGGTAGTCACAGTGGAGTCCAAGCAACTTTGAAAAGGATTGGAGCCTTTTTTTTATTGAAAAGGAATAAGGAAAACGGTGAAAGAAATTGTGAGGACTTGTGATGTGTGTAAGAGAAACAAAGCTGATTTGTCTGCTTATCGAGGTCTTTTACAACCTTTTCCTACACCAACGCAAGTATGGCATGACATATCCATGGACTTTGTAAACTCCTTACCTTTGTCTCAGGGAAAGAGTACTATATTGGTCATAGTGGATAGACTGAGCAAATATGTCCACTTTGTTGCAGTCACACACCTTTATACGACCAAAACCATTACTCAGCTATTCTTAGATAACATTTACAGGCTCCATAGGTTACCTAAAACAATTGTCAGTGACATAGATAAGGTTTTTATGAGCTTATTTTGGCAGTCTCTTTTTAAGATGTTGTAAGTACAATTGAAGATGTCAACAACTTATCACCCACAAACAGATGGACAGACAGAGGTGGTTAACAAATGCTTGGAGTGCTATCTTAGGTGTATGACCGGTGAATCTCCTAAGGATTGGACTCTATGGTTGCCACTTGCTGAATATTGGTACAATACCAACTATCACACTGCTATTAAAACCACACCTTTTGAGATTATGTACGGTTAGCTACCTGCATTACATATTCCCTACATGGCTAAGGATAGCAGAGTGGAGTTGGTTGACAGAACATTACAAGAAAGAGAGAAGGCCATTTCTATGTTGCAATTTAACTTGAAGAAAGCTCAAGGCAGAATGAAGTCTCAGGCAGACAAGCACATGTCTGATAGGGAATTTGTAGTCTTGGATTGGGTATACTTGAAACTCCATCCTTATAGGCAGCTCACTATTAAAAAAAAGAGGTCGCACAAGCTCTCTTCCAAGTTTTATGGTCCATTTCAAGTCATTGCAAGGACTAGGAAGTTGGCTTACAGACTACAATGGCCTAAGAATGCTAAAATACATCATGTTTTTCATGTGTCCCAACTAAAGAGATGTGTGACTCTAAATGTTGCTATGAGAGTGTTTCATGAATGTGATGCTCAAGGCTTATTGGCTACTGAACCTATCAAGCTTTTGGAAAGGAAGATAGTGAAGCAACAAAATCGTATAAGGGTGTTTGGCTTAATTCAGTGGAGTAATGGATCGGAGGAAGATGCTACTTGGGAGGATCTAGCTGACTTGGTCAAAAGGTTTCCCACATTTGTCCTTGATCCTTGAGGACAATGATATTTGAAAGGAGAGTGCATTGTTATAAGCTAAACTGAAGAAATAACTGAAATAATAGACTCACGTGCTATGCACGTGAGCTTGGTCAACATACAAGTCAAGTTTGACTCCAACAAATTATCGCGCCCTTTTCATTTCTTCTATAAATACTTTGTTAATCATTTCATTTCATTCTAAGCTTTGTATGATACTCTTTCTTCTCTGTAATCGTTTCATTACATTCATCATCAATATAACAAATCCTTTTAACCATTCTCATTTGAATTTACCTACTTGATTGTGAATTCTAGTGTTAATGTGCTGACTAATTCCGGTTATAAATACTTAACTCAATTAGTGCATTCCAGTAGCTTGTATCTAAAGCTAATAGATAAACTTGACTAGAGATGAAAAGAAATAGTGATCTTAGTCGAATTTGGGCGGAGAGCAGGGAATGCTTATCGGGTTACGAGAAGAGTTAAAGCTTAAATAGTGATCTTAGTCGGGTTTGGGCGGAGAGCATGGAATAACATCTCCATCCTGTCTTGCCCGAAAAATATATACACGTATACAAATAATTTCACAACTAGTTAAAAAATAATTTCACAATTAATTTTGAGCTAAAATTTTAACATCAACGAATCATAACTTTTTCTAAGTTATAAAAGTATCTTCAGTAAGCATAGGAAATCTTGTTCACATGTTTTACAACTTATTGTATACTGCCCATAATATATGTATTTACGACGTTTTTTCTACTTTTCTGATTTATTTTGAACATGATGCGACTTTTTCAAAAAGACTGCAAGTTGCAACGTTTGGCTCTCTTTTCTCATTCAGTTTTGACACAACGCAAACTCCAATTACCATTCGATTTCCGGCAAGCCTTTCGATCAGAAACGCAAGATACTTCCGTGATTTTTCAGGCAAGTTTGTCAGGCTCGGCTATACAACAGCTTTGTAAGTTGTACCCTGGAAAACAGACGACGAATATGTTTTAAATGAATCGTGTTAAACACGAGTCTCGTACCACGACCTTTTACTGCTTTATTTTAATTATCGTTCATAGTGTCTGCTTCTACCCTATTTTGTTTGTTATTTAAATTACTATATTTTATTCTCTGTTAATTTAATTTATTGTAATATAATTCGATTTTATAAATAAAAGTATTGCAGTTTTCCTACATTTTTTTCCTAATAACAACTACGTAGTATAAAAGTAGGTGTTTGACCAAATTCTCTCTCTACCCCCAATTCAAAAACCCTAATTGATGAACATCTTCTAACAAAGATGACTTTCAA
>BQNB010064651.1:0-35238 GCA_026074375.1 Tanacetum coccineum | reverse complement strand
CCACATATGGGTGTAAAAATAATGTGGTTTTAGTTTAATATTCAGCGTGAATTCATATCACATATGGATTCAAAAGTAATATGATTTTAGCATCGATGATACAATCATTCGTCAGCTAACAAAAATTCAATTAATCCAAATTCGCAATGAACATGTTTATGTGTAATCCACTTCTTTTAGGTCGTAAGATCTATAGATCAGTTAGCTTTTTTGATTTTACGATGATACACTTCTAGTAATGAAATGATAAGAAATAGGCTATGATGAAGAATTTTAAATTTATATTTAGGATTATAATGTATTTTGAGTTTCTTGATAAATAAAAAAATACTTCTTAACTATTTGGATATATACAGGTTTTTCTAACAGGGGCACATGTTAAGGTGGGACATTAGGTTGTGTGTCACAGCCTGATTGGCCAACAGTTATTTGTGAGGCCTGATAATGATTAATAACAATAACTGCTGGCCAATCAGGCTGTGACACACAGCCTGTGTCCTCACCTTAACATGTGCACCTGGGGCACATGTTAGAAAAACCCTTCATAAATTTATAACTATAAAATAGCTAAAATTTCTATCTTCCAGCCAAGGTTATAAATAGCGTGAGGCGTGGCGTGGCGGCATGACCAAGACTCACGCCTTTACGAGCCATAACATTTTTAATACGTGACTTAAAGTGGCACAAAATATGAAAATATTTATAAATTTATATCATATTTCAAATATATTGTCATGCATAAGGAATAAAGTCAAGAAACTATCTTTGCGTCTATTTTATTTTTATATAAAAATACGATTTTTATCGAAATTGAATTAAAAAAGGCTTTCACGCATCACGCTTTATCCCGCCTTATCACGTTTTTCCACTCCCCATCTCACGTCAAGCCTTAAGCTTAAACCTTAGTATATTGCGTAGCGTGAATGTCAAGTCTCGCACCTTTGCGATGCCTTAGCGGCGCCATGACGCGCCTGTTATAACCATGTTCCAACTATTGGTTTTACTGTACATAATAAAATATATGGCATATGTCGGAAAAGATGGAGAGAAATATCTCTACATCATATAAAACAAAAATGGTTAAACATTGTCATTTTCTTATAACTCTAAAAAAACTAAAAAGTGAGTAATTGATTTTGTTACAGCCAAACACACCATGGTCTTATAAAGCCCTTATAAAATCTCAAACTCAAAAACTAGGAAGCATGTTTTGGTGCAATAAATTTAAACAAGGGTCGCGAAAAGAAGCAGTTATAAAAGTGGGCCTTCTCTTTAAACGCATATCGGGATCATAAATTCCTACTTAATTTCAAGCATTCACAAGCTCAAGATTTTTGCTTTAATTAAAGCTTTATTTAATAACAATCTTTAAAACCCACTATTCTTGTCACAAACTTTTTAACAAACCCACGTTACATTCCTCAAAATATTCGTGGGTTTAGTCTCAAGAACAAAACCCAGGTACCTTTTTTTAATGATTTCATGTTTTTATGTGTTTTTGTTTGACTTGGTCAAAGAAATATATAACTTAAAGGTGTATGTTTTAAGTTAATGATGTTATGAAGGTTTTGATTGTGTTGTATGAATCTTTGTATGTAAGTAAATGTACATGTTTTGATTTGACTTTAGGGGTTAGGGTTCTTTGCATATATTGTGGCTTAAGTTATTTTTTATAGGGTTTTATTTCAGTAAATGATGGTACAAACAACTCTCAAGTGGCCGCGCCAGCCTTCGCGCGGGGAGGGGGTGGGGGGTTTTAAGTTTGTGGCCGTTAGTCGAAAACCAGAGTTGAAAAAAATAATTTAGTATGGGTGTTTGGAAGTTGATTTATATGCATGTTAATTTAGGCTAAAGTGGGCACATGATTGGTTCTGTTGCCTGATTTTTAAGTAACTTCTGGAGGAAATTGTGGGAAAAAGCACATGTCTTTTGTGAATGTTTGAATTGGTCTTTTTCAATTCAATTTACTGTAGTCTATAAGTATGGATTCACATACCGTCTTTTGTTTTCATTGCATCTGTGGTTAATGATTGATTCTAATCGTAATAGTAGAGAAGTATTCATCTTTTTCGTATGTACCAATCAACTCAAGGAACTAGTCATAACTTCAGCACTTTTGTTTTCTGGTTATTTTGAGTGTTTTTTTGTTCAATTTAAAATTCTTTCTTTTTTATACTTTTATGTTGCAATTTGCTTTTGTTTCTTCAGGTTTTCTGGGCTGTTGGGGTTCTAAGTTTAAAGGAATGCAAAACTGTTATTGGAGCTTAATTTGAGCTTGTTAATATGAATATCGAAGACAGTAAAAGAAGGGGATCCCCTAATCGAAGGTTTGTAACTTGTATGTTCTTAATGATTGGAACTTGCTTGTGTTTTTGAAAAAAGATGATTGAATGTTTTACTTATCTGGGATGGATGGAACTTTCAGGAAATCGAATGAGTGTGCAATGCTTATTGCAACCATTACAGTTGGTATTCTTTTCGGCTTCTTCATTGGAGCATCTTTTCCGGCTTTCTCACCATCAAAGGTACTATTGTGTTTTCATTATTTGGTTTCCAAGAAGTGGTATTTACCCGTCACATGAGAATTACAATAATTCTAGTTTTAGAAAGGAGTGATTTACCTCTGTATCATTGTATTAAACTTTTCATTCCAAACAACCACTCGCAAGATGTTAGTTTGCAATGATTGAAATGCCAAACGCAAGAGGTGGCAAAGTGGGTGGTCACAGGGATGAGTAACAGATTTAAAATGGGTAATTTTTTAGATTTTTAAACTAGAACACTTTTTGTCCAAATTTCATAGATTTTCCATAGATAGATAGTGTGCAAGTATGATCAAGTAATTGACATTAATATCAATAATCCATTTTTTTTAATAAACTGAGTTAAAAGATTGTATGCATAAAAGTGAATTGTGGATGTCGTTTGACTCATTTGACGTGTTTCCTTTTAAGCAAATTTTTTATATATGTTTAACCCGCTGGATATTAAACATTACCCATGTCTTGCCAAATGCCAATCGTAATTGAATATGTTGAAATAGCACCTCTATTAAAAAATTGGTTTAGAAAATGACCCAGTCATTTAGAATTGAGGTCAGTGTTTACTTATGTGTCAATTACCGTCTTTACCGATACAATGATGATATAGATCTCAATTCACAAAGCTCCCTTATTATGTCGATCTTCAAGGGTAAATTAGGCATTCAGCAAATAGTCAGATACTTACTAAAAACTATGTGTTGAGTCAGACCTTGCAGATTCCACAGAGAGATACGGTGTACTTTATTGCTTTCCATATTTAATTGCATGTGTTTGTTTGCTTCATAGTTGCTCTTCTACCTACTACAGAGTAATGTTTAGATTGCTTACATTAATAACAAGCTTTTGGTGGTTCTAATTTGACAGATCAAACTCATTTCTCCAATTGATATGTACGGCCACTCTACAGAAAAGATCTTAAATGTGATTTCTGTCACGAAGGATAACCTTTCAAAAGAAGCACGAAACCTTGATGACCCGTCAAAGGTATGCTTAATACATCCCTTTTTTGTCATTCCATATGTTTAAAAGCCTAAAACGTTGCTTTTAATTTTCAGCTTTTCAGTCAAAAGATTACTTTTTCTTGACGCAATCTATGCCTATCTTTATTCATAGATTGAGACGCCTTTGCATGTTATATTATTATACTAATTTAAATGCTTATTGATATTGTGATTACTTGTTTACGATATCAGTAGAAGATACTATTCCATCTAATTTATAATATAATAACGCTTCTTGTTCTAAAAGGATATTTTGACGGAACAGACCTTAAAAGTGTTGTGAACTTGACATACTAAAGTGTCTTTGTAAAACTAGATCACAATATTATGAATCTTGTGAACCCGAATAACTCGGTGACAATGGGCAAATAGGTTCTTCTAATTTGAAAACTTTATCTAAAAGGATATTTGATGGAACAGACCTTAAAAGTGTATTGAACTTAGCATTATGATGCAGATTTGGGTCTCTTCTAATCCACGAGGCGCAGAAAGATTACCACCAGCTATTGTTGCTTCTGAGTCAGATTTATTTCCTAGAAGATTGTTTGGTAAACCTAGCGAGGTTTGTTTATCTCTTGTTATAATCTTTAGTAATGCTGCTACTTTGACTTTGAAAGTTAAACACACTACCATCAACTTACATGGTACGTTGCAAATAATGTACTTGAGAAGAATATGTACTAATCGTGTAGAAGAATAAATATTAGTTACTCGTATGATTTTTTGAAGATTAGTTTGACACTTAAAGTCAAAGCAAGACAACTAATTGAGAAAGGATAAAGAACATGCTTGATTTGGTCTTAAAAAGGCCAAAAGACATTTTTTTCTTATTGAAGTGAAGCCACAATGAATCATTAATTTTACCTTGGGTTAATACAATCTTTCTTTGCATTCGCAGGACCTAACAATCAAACCAAAGTATCTTGTAACTTTTACTGTTGGTGAAAAACAGAAATCTCACATCGATAAGGTAGTCAAAAAGTTTTCCGGGAACTTTACGATTCTTCTCTTTCACTATGATGGTAAAACAACAGAATGGGATGAATTTGAATGGTCAAAAAGTGCCATTCATATAAGTGTGGCGAAGCAAACAAAATGGTAAGACACATCATTAAACTCTTTATGCCCCGTAGATCCATTGACTTGATTCATGACTGTTTACAATCTTTCTTTAAAAGGTGGTATGCAAAAAGATTCCTTCATCCTGACATTGTCGCGCCATATGACTACATATTTATCTGGGACGAAGATCTTGGGGTTGAACATTTCGACTCCGAAGAGTGAGTGCTTGGACACATAAATTTTTATTTTATTTTTATTTGAACGTGTGTTTTATCAATCATCTGCAGCTCATTGTTTGACAATATGTGAATTTATTACTATCTCAGATACATTAAACTTGTGAGGAAGCATGGATTAGAAATATCGCAGCCTGGTTTGGATCCTAGTAGCAGGGGCTTAACGTGGCAAATGACCAAGAGGCGTGGAGATCGTGAAGTTCATAAGTAAGTCCGCACATGATAACTTTCTTTCTTCATATTTAAGCGTTTTGATATGATAAATTGTTTGTTGTTAGCAGAAGCAAATTAAGAATGTACCGGGATTCCATTTATGTTTGATCACCTTCTAACAAGACTTTATCTCTAAACTACACATCGTCTTCTAATGTTTTCTTATGTTCCTTTTGTTAGTTTTGTAGAGAACACAGAGGAACACAACACTCAGGTTGGTGCAGCGACCCACATTTGCCTCCTTGCGCAGGGTATGTACAAACTTCTTGTTGATCAGTTCTCCGTGAACTAAAAGTACATTTCAAATAGATACGAGTCAATAGAGTTGACTCCAAGAAAGTTCCACACTTAATTACTAATCAACTGCCATACCTGACCAAAATTAATACTCCGTAGAAGACTTAATTTTGAATTTAACCAGAAAAAGAAATGCTGAAATTTGCATTGGGATGAATCATTTTTTGAATTGGTTATTTATGGGTTACAGATTTGTGGAGATCATGGCTCCGGTTTTCTCTCGAGACGCTTGGCGCTGCGTGTGGCATTTGATCCAGGTATACCATATGCGTATGATCATATTTTTATTACATTACACAATTTGACATATTACCGTGTCTAATTCTTCCACTTATATGTAGAATGACTTGGTCCACGGGTGGGGTCTTGACTTTGGTCTCCAGAAATGTGTCGAGGTACTTAACCACCTCTCATTTAGTTACATTTCACGTTTTTGTCAAAATAAAACAATCATGAATCTCATGACTGTATTTTTTCGGCTTGTTTATATTTGTGGTTATGTAGCCTGCACATGAAAAGATTGGAGTTGTTGATGCACAATGGATAGTTCATCAAGGTGTACCTTCACTTGGAAATCAGGTAAAAAATAATTTCCTGTATAGGTTGTATTTGCCCTTGTGAACTTAGGTGATGCTTAGTTTACCAACGGCTAATCTCGCTTATCTTATTTGCAGGGTCAAGGAGAAAATGGGAAACAACCGTGGCAAGGGGTATGTATACAGCCTCTATCTTGTGACGATTTATCTAGGAACATATGATAATAGTAGCACGAAACTCCCAAAAAATATTCAAACACGTATAATAGTCTTCTTAGGAGGGTTCTTACTGTAGTTGTAACCATTTTGTAACTAGGCGAATTCCATATTTCCTTCTAACTAATATTTAGACTTGGTTTTTAAGTCTTTTGTTTTTGCGACTTTTTATGATGACAGGTGAGGGAAAGATGCCAAAGCGAGTGGAAGATGTTTCGGGACCGAGTATCAAATGCAGATAAAGAATATTACAAGTCGATTGGGTTTGACCCTTCAAATCATACGGCACATTAGCTAGATTCTTGACGAAATTTATTACCATTATACCTCATTGTTATTAGTGTTTAGTTGTTAATCATTGTAGAGCTAATGTTCATAGTTTTATACATATGATTTAAGAGGCGAATAATAATATGATATACATATATGTTTGACAGTTGATGAGTAATGACCCAGTGGCTAGTTTACCAACGTTGGTGTCCTATTCTTACCAAATCTAAACATTTTGTCTGCATTCTACGATAATCAATACTTTACACATACAATTTGTTTCACGACAGCAACAATCTTTTACAATGCAAATCACAAAATAGAACTCATCACACGAGCAAAATATGAAGGAAATCCCATCATAGTTATCGTTTGCTGAATTTGAACTTCTTGTGTTCATACTTGATGAAACTTCTGGTATTGCATCAATATTCTCTTCCATATCATTCTGTATAGTGCTTGACATTGTATCATCTTGATTCTTGAAAGCTAGCCACTTTAACAAAAAATAGTAGCCTCAAGTTTTCTGAAACCACGAACAGTTATATAGATGTCCGAGTAGGGAGGTACGTTGGATAACTTTCGTGGTGTTTCTTTCACATTTTTATCATGGAAATTGTCTTCGGTGTTGATGGAACTGGTATTTTCTGTCATTTTGTTTTTCTCTTGATATTGTCTCTTTGTTTGAGAATAAGAAAAAGAAACCTAACAAATCATGAAAAGCCGGTGTTAAGTTTGATGTGTTACTAGGAACAGTGGCTCCAGAATTACAAATGATGCTCAAAGTTATGCACATTATTTTTATGGACGGAGGGAGTAAAAAGTTAACGAATTACCGCAAGTTAACTTGATAAAGTTTTTACAGTAGTAAAAATAAAGAGAACAGGAAATAGAAAGGCATCAAATTCCATTCCAGTGTTTGACACTCTAAGAGTGCCTTTGGTATGCGGTAATGGTAATGGTGAAATGACCCTTTGGTATGCGGTAATGGTAATGGTGAAACGACTATCACAATGATAAATGGTGTTTAGTACCTTTATAGTGGAATTATATTTTGTAATGAAAGCCCAATATCATCACTTATCCAAACCAAGCCAACTAGGTAGGATTGTAATTTCATACCGGATCTTTTTATCCTCTCTCTTCATTCTTGAGCAAAACAGGGCAAACAAAGTGATGTGAATTTTAGTGTTAGGATAGATTTTGAGGTGAATTTGACTATAATAAGTGTTTGGACAGATTTGTATAAAAGATAATATAGAAAGAACCCACTACTTTAATCTATAAAGGAAAGGAATCCACCAAGATTAAAGGGAAAGGGAACACTCCAAACCACCAAGATCAAAGATCTCTAAAGGAAAGAAGATTTAAGTAAATAGGGGCTGAACTTCATTCATTTTCCTTCTCTTCTTTTCTTTTAGCTCTCTCTATTATATAGAGATATACAAAGTTCAAACCCTTAACATAAGTTTAGTAAAAACTGGAAATGAAAGTAATTGGCCTCTTAGTACAAAATTAGCAGCCAATAAGAAACAATCAGATGTGCAGCAATTTTGGGACCACTTTTCTGCATCTTTTGTCTTCTTTTGTGCATTTTGAGAATTCCATAGAGACTTGCTTGGTTGGACCTTTGACTATATTTCTTTTTGATTCAATAACACACTAAAACTAGATAAACATCACACACATTATGCATGTGCATGATCAGCTTACTGAAAGCAAATAAAGATAGTAAGGCCCTAGGCCAACCTTTCAAGTATGGTGCATCCTAGGCTGAAATTAGGATCACCAAATACTCCTTCAAAATGTGACATGGCGGGTAAGACAACCATAGCTTCATTTGAGTCCATAAGTGATTTGTGAGGTTCATTAGGCAACACACTACCCTCGGATACACCCGCATAATCCTCCTCCTCTAAATTGGGACTTGACCTTAAGTCCTCAAGGTAATCATCTTCTAAGCAAGGCGTTAGATCTCCAACATTGAACGTACTAGAAACGGAGACATCTCCCGGGAGTTCCACTTTGTAAGCACTATCACCAAAACGTTCCAACACTTTGAAAGGACCCTCGGCTCTTGGCATCAACTTGTTCTTTCTTTTGGAGGGAAATCTCTCTTTTATTAAATGAATCCACACTAGATCACCCGGAGAAAAAGTGGAATGCTTACAGTTCTTGTTTGCCTTAGCCTTGTACATTTCGTTCGCCTTTTCAATTCTGGACTTTACTTGTTCATGTAGCCTTTTGATCTCTTTGGCCTTAGTTTCAGCTTCAATGCTTGCTTTAGGCTCAATTGAAAGAGGAATAAGATCAATCGGAGTTAGAGGGTTAACACCATAACATATTTCAAATGGAGTTTTGCCCGTTGAGTAATTAGGAGCTCGGTTGAAAGCAAATTCAGCATGAGAAAGCTTGAGATCCCAATCTTTCATAGTCTTCTTAACCAAAGTTCTTAGTAGCATTCCAATCGTCCTATTGGTCACTTCTATTTGTCCATCAGTTTGTGGATGGTGGGAAGTGCTGAATAGGAGCCTAGTGCCCAAGAGCTTCCATAATGTCTTCCAAAAGTAACTCAAGAATTTAGCGTCTCTATCCGAAACAATGGTTTTAGGGATCCCATGAAGATGAACTATCTCTTTGAAAAATAGGGCTGCTACAATAGATGCATCACTCGTTTTGGTGCATGGTATGAAATGTGCCATCTTTGAGAAATGATCAACAACTACCATGATAGAATCCTTACCCCTTTGAGTTCTTGGTAATGCTACAATGAAATCGATACTTAAGTCTTCCCAAGGCTGATTTGGTGTAGGAAGAGGAGTGTATAAACCTTTATGGAATGTAGACTTAGCTTGATGGCACGTTGAACAACGAGTAATAAGAGCTTGAACATCTTTTATCATACAAGGCCAATAAAAGTGTTCATTCAGAATCTTTAATGTCTTAGTATTGCCAAAGTGACCCGCCAATCCATCACCGTGAGCTTCTCTTATCAATAAGTCTTGAATTGATCCTTTAGGAATGCATAATCTGCCATTTTGAAAGAGGAACCCGTCTTGAACAACATAAGGGCCTTTAGACAGATTTGGAGATGAACATAAAAGAGGACCAAAATCTGGATAAGATTCATATAATTCTTTGATAAAAGAGAACCCAAGGACCCTAGCTTCCAAGATAGATAACATAGAGTGCCTTCTGGAAAGAGCGTCCGCCACCACATTTGAGGAACCAGCCTTGTGTTTAGACACAAAAGAGTACATTTGAAGAAATTCCACCCACTTGGCATGTCTTGGGTTGAGTTTATGCTGGCCATTAATGTATTTTAGAGCTTCGTGATCAGAAAATAGAACAAACGGCCTTTGGTTTAAGGTAATGAGACCAATGATCGATTGCTCGCACCATGGCATAAAACTCCTTGTCATACGTACTATAGTTGAGCTTGGATCCATTGGTCCCAACAGTTTGCAAAGTCACATAAAAGTACCAACAACATAGTTCAAAAGATGACATTTGTTTTAGAGAAACAAGTTTGACAGTTAGCATCAAATTAAGGAAAAACACAGAATCCGTCTTAATGATATCATTGCGGCTCCCATCCAGAAAATCACGATGCTTGTAAACAACGTAAAGTAAATATGTTCTCAAAGTAGCATCCGAGAAGAGGCAAGTTGTTTCAAGACCATCGTGCTTCTTAAGAATGGATTCGAGGATTGCTTCGTTTGCGTTCTTCACCTTTTAGCCTTCAGAACCCTCGATGGTTTCTCGGAAGAACAATCCTAGCCCTGCAATCCTCTACCGGAGATAGATATGCACGTGGATGATGTTCCCGTCATTTGTTCATCTATAAGAAAGAGATTAATTTTATCAATATACATGGTTGCTCATTAATAAAAAACATTGTTCATCAACAAAAATAGTGGTTTATCAATAAAGATGCTCATAAACAACGTAAAGTAAAGATGTTCTCAAAGCAGCATCCAAGAAGACGTAAGTTGCTTCAAGACCACCGTTGTAACATCCGAGAATTTTCGAATTTAGAATGACGATGTCAATCTATGACTTTTTGGGTCTGGCTTGACTTATAAGAACCTTCCTCAGATTTAGAGTAAACAAGAATGTCATCAAAGTAAACTACTACGAACTTCCCAATTAAAGGTCTTAAGACTTCATTCATCAACCTCATGAAAGTACTTGGAGCATTAGACAAACCAAATGATATTACAAGCCATTCAAACAAACCACCTTTGATTTTGAAGGCTGTTTTCCATTCATCCCCTTCTCTCATTCTGATTTGATGGTACCCACTATGAAGATCAATCTTGGAAAACACACAAGAACCATATAATTCGTCTAACATATCATCCAATATAGTCATATGGCGGAAACGCCTAACTACTTCAAATGTTTAGAATGGGCGTATCGCGTTCGCACAAATTACTAAAAGGAGCATCTTATTATCAACACACATACGCATAGAACCATCTTTTTTGGTACTAAAATGGCTGGAACAGAACATGGACTCACACTAGCCCTCATATACCCTTGAGCAACCAACTCGTCTACTTGTTTTTGTAACTCTTTAGCCTCGTGAGGGAAGCATCTATAAGCTGCCTTGTTGGGCAGAATTGACCCTGAAACGAGGTCAATTTGGTGCAGCGAATTCCTACCTAATCGAACTGCGGAAAACCTACTGTGGCTAAGCTCTTTTCACGGTAACACAACACGCAAGATATCACTTCTCAAGTACAAACGGCGTTTTCATTAACGCTATGGCACATTATAACTCTTTATTTTAATTACCCTCATCTTTTTTTCACAATCATACACAAAGACAAGGACATAAGTACCACTTTCTAGTTCTTTTACAACTTCCTTTTGACTCTTAAACAAACCCTTATCACTCTTAGTATTCATTTCACTTTAGTGACTAATTTCCCCTATACGCTCTCATACAGCGATACAAGTACTAGTCACACAAGATTTCTCTCACATTGCCACTTAAATAAAAATAGTTGAAATAAGTATTCAACGTGTCCATCATGAACACATGCTTTATCCAAATAACCAAGTGTCTATCGAGCAGAAGCAATATGAACAGCATCCAATGAACAACATCACAAGTACAAGATCTCATCATGAATAAATCAAGTACCCCTTAATTTTGAAAAAGAACAATGTTACTGTCGGTAACTCTTACCTCATTTCCTTGGCTAAGCCAATTAAGCTTGTATGGAGTGTGATGTTTCATTGTAAGAGAGCCGCAAGCCTTATCTCTACATGTAAGTCGAGGATGCATTTTGCCCAACTTCCTCCATCTATTATCAAGCTACACACTTTGCCTTTGATGGTGCATCTTGAATGGAAGATGTTCTCCCTTCAAGTTCTTTGTCCTCTAGGAGACCCCCCTACCCGGTGCCAGTAAACCTCTCCTTGAAAACGTCCCAAACATGTCAAACCAAAAATCAGCTACCAAAACAAATCTTCCTCTCATTAGATTCATCAAAAACAGGTTGTTCGTCTTCGGTTTCAATTTCCTCTTGCAAGTCTTCAATCTCCTTCATTGTGAGAGCCCTTTGGTTGGGACATTGAGCTTGAAAATGACCAAAACCATAACACTTGATGTGATCTTGTTATATATATGTTGTACCCATGTCCTGTTGTGAGGTTTATGAAAACTCACGTGTTTTATATTGTTGTGATTTAGCACAATATGCTACCAAGGAGATCCTCTACTACTGCAAGGTTTGTATCTACTACATTTAGTTCCCTAATTGATATCACACCAACTACATTAGACATTTTTAATATTACAACAATTAATTATATAAAAGTAGTTTTATATAATTTTATTAAATTGATTAAATGTTACTGTTCATCAGTAACTTAATATTTACAAATATGATATTTTAATATATCATTCAAATACAAAACCACGGATATAAAGAATATGCAAAACGGAATTGAAACGAAAAAGATATAAGGTTTATAAAACTTTATGCACTATTTTTTATACTTGTGCACTATTTTTTATACTTGTGCACTATTTTTGTGAAATCAATTAAACTAATTATATAATGTTATTATATAATTATCTAAAGGTGATAAAATAATTACTTTTCATAAATAAATAATTATTGGACAATGATATGTCAGAAATCACATATCCTTTTTTATATCAAAAATGGCCCTTAAATGATCAAAATGTGGAAAAATATGCTTGTATTTGTGTATTTTGTTGTTTGTGAATGTGTAGTTACGGATAATGCAAAAATTACAAGAAAATGGTCAAAACCAGACAAACATGGACACGGGAACGGATAGAGTGCACAAGAGCCAGAAGTTTCTAGCAAAAGGTCATCAAAAGTCAACCCTTGGTCAACAATGGTCAACTCACAAAATGCCAAAACCCTCAAAATACCCAAAATACCCTTAATATTAAATAACTTTCACCAAAAGTCCCTAAACCCTAACACCGTTATCTCCTTTTTATTAAAGAGATAATGGTCGTTATCCCTTTATAACAATACCCTTTTATCCCAAGCCCGAATCCATAAACCTGTGGCCCAATTCCTTTATACCCGAGCCCAAGTCAACAACCACACCCCTGGGTCAAACAATCTTATAAAAAGAAAAGAAAATAAGGCGGGAAAGTTTGTTTTTACTATTCATCTATCGTCTTCATTTTTACCTGCATAAAAAACAAAGGGTAAATCCCAATTGACGTAGCCAAAAGAAGATTCCAAGTACTAAGCATCATGTCAGCAAAAGGAAACGTCACCAAAGCCTCTGATTAGTCAAGCTTACAAGGGAATGACACGCGAGATCCTAAAGAAACATACAAGGAATGAAAAATTACACTAAATCCTTTGTTAAAGAAGTACAAAGCCTCTGACACACGGATTGCCACGCTGGCAATCCGTGTGCACACTTATTGATCAAACGGTCTAAAATGAGGATCCAATGATTGCAAGAAATGGACGCATGAGATTAAAAGATCAAGAGGAGCGTTTGAGACCTGGAAGCTTCTTCTCAAGCCTATAAATAAAGGGGCACCCTCACTCACCGGAATCTATCTTTTTAGTAGTTAGTTTTTAGCAGCTTAGTGTAGCTTTTAAATTTAGCAAATGTAATTTTCAATTTAATGTTTGCAGTCATTGTAATCTTTGATAAGTGTAAAATACACATATCCATTTGTACCTAAAATAACCCAAATAAACCCAAAACAGACCAAAAATGGCAAAAATATGCTTGTATTTGTGTTTTGTGTGTGCAGGTATGGACAAGTCAAAAATCACAAGAAAACAGTCAAAACCAAGCAAGCACGGACACGAGAATCAGAAGAGTACAAGGCCGAAGCCAAAAGAAGCCAAGCCTCAGCCCAAGCCTTAGCTAAAATCCTTTTATAACAACCACAAGGACCAATCTTGCATTTCCCGAAAGTTAATTATAACTAGAAAAGGAGAAAAGAAAGAGAGGGGCCATTTGTGTAAACTTCCCAAAGTCCAACAGTTTTAACTGTCCAAAAATAGGCGGGAAACCCCTTTTACTATTCATCGTCTCCCCCGTTTTCACCCCCATGGTAAAACAAGGGGCAAATCAAAATTAGAGGGTGCTTAAGTCAATTCAAGAGGTCTACATCACAAACCAAGGGACAAATCAGTCTTTATCAAAGGATTCATTAACTTTCTCTCAAGAAGAGCCACGTCAACAATGAAAGAAGCACAAGTTTATGTGGGTTTTTGTGCTAAATTACTCACAAAACTAGCACAAACGTCACATCAAGAGAATGACACGCTGGCGATCCTTAGATATACACAATTTGATCCAACGGCTACAATTGATGATCAAATGATTGGAGAAATGATTGGTTGAGATTGAAAGTTTGGAGAGCAAGGCAAGAGGGCCTAGAAGCTTCAGCTTGGCACTATAAATAGACCTCATTCTCACACACACAGGGGATCCGATTTTTAGTCTTCTTTTTAATCTAGTTTTTATGTAATTTTTAGTAATTCGTATTTTATTTCTTAAATGTAATTTTCCTCTTCCAAGTAATGTAATCAGCTTCTTCAATTAATGAAATTCAGTTTTTAATGTTTTAAATCTCGTTTTCTAAGCTCTCATTTTAAGTCATAAGCTCTTTTAATAAGCTAAGTTGTCTCATAAGCTAATAAGCTCATTTTAAGCTCTTTCAGTCTATAAGCTGAAATAGAGCTGTTTGAATTCAGTATTAACCTTATCCAAACCTTAAATCAGTTTAATCTTACATGGATCTCATTGGATTAGATGTTTTGGAAGGGGATCTTAACTTGGAAGAGATCCCAAGGACTTATACCTTAGCTTATTAATAAGCTAAGGAGCTTGTAGCTGCCTTAATTGGTTCCTTTTGTTTAGCTAAAGGATCAAGTAAGTTTCTCTTTTCACTCTTCTCTAATTTCAGTTTTAAATTGCTTAGTTATAGCTTAAATGCTTAATATTGTTTATTGCTTATTCTCTTTGCTTATTAGTGTTTAAGTATCTCTTCTAGTGCTTATTAGTTGTTTGTCTTTATCTGTTTTTGCTTAAATAAGTTATAGATCATTAGTTGCTAATTTCTGCCATAAAAACTTATAAAATCCAAAAATATTAGTTTAAATAGTTTAGATCTTTGATTAAGGCTTATTTAGTAGTTAAGTTTTGTTAATTAAGTTTGTTTTTAGCTAGTTTTTATCTGGTATTTAGTAATTATTCATTAAATTTCTCTTAAAAAGCTTTTCTCAGTCCTGTCAAAATGGTAAAGGGGTGTTTGGTTTAGTGCATTCTCAAAATTGCACTAGCAGTACTAACCTAAGTTAGTACTGCTGACTCTTTACACTACCAGTACTAACCATAAGTTAGTACTGTTAGTATAAATTTTAGCTTTTCAAATTTAGTAGGATTAAGTTTAGTTCTAGTTATAGCTTATTAAGAATTTAGTTGTCATTTTCTAGCTTATTTCATTGCTTAATTTGTTTTTAAGAGTCAAATTACATTAGCAGTACTTTCACTTGAAAGTACTGCTGAAATTTTACACTAGCAGTACTAACCTCAGTTAGTACTGCTGTGTTCTTAGCTTAATTTAGATACCCCCCAAAAAAACCCCCCCCCCCCCCCCCCCCCCCCCTTCATAACACACTTTTTACCGCTGCGCCCTTGGGACTTTTTCGTTAAAGTCTCAAGGGCCTTGGTATTTAACACCTTTTTGAGGCTCATTTCCATAAATAAGCCGTAGCTTATTTATGGCTTTTTAGAGCTTATTCGTTAAGCTGGGACATCCAGCTTATTTTTCCTAGGCCTTTCACATTATTTAGGACTTTTTCTGTTTTTTAGAATTTTTCATTAATAATTGTTATTTTTAATCATTTTTGTAGATTAAATATTTAAAAAGTCATTAAAAAATAGAAGAAGTTTTCAGAAAATTACAAAAAATAATTTTTAGTTTTAGATTAAATACTTTTAGGTTTACAAGCATTAAAATCATGTTCACCACTTTTAGATTTTTATTTTGATTTTTAGCTTCTAAAATTAGTTTTATAAAATAGATTTTTATTATAATAAGTAGTTAAAAATAGTTTTCTGAGTTTTTATCATATTTTAGACTTTTCTAAAGAAGAATGTCATTTTTTAGAATTTTTAGGAGTTAATTTGTTATTTTTTAGGATTTTTAATAGATTAAATTAGTTTTTAATTCATAAAAAAATATTAAAAAGCCAAAAAAATATAAATCTTTTTTAGAAAATTTTCTTTTGTCATTTTTGAGGTTTACATGCATTAAAATCTTTTGTAGGATTTTAACTCGAATTAGTTGACAATTTAGCGCGTTTTAGGATCCCGGTTTTGCATTATTAGTTAAACTAGTGTTCCCTTAGTTAATTTTCGTGTAAATTGCATCAATTTTCCCTTAGCCTTAGAAATCCAATCATAATCTTGTCCCATTCAAGCATCAATTATCAAAACGACTTTCGACTTTCCATTGCATTCCTCATCGGGGATAACGACCTGGGAATCATACTCTCGGATTACAATAATTGTGATTTTTTGATTCCTACCCTCTTATCTTTATATATTATATATTATAAGTAAATCTTATATTTATATTTATATATTATATATTATAAAAAAGGTGTAGATCAGAACGGATCAGTTTTTGGCGCCGTTTCCATTGAGGTATATCGGGTTGTACCAACAATCCTGATGGCCTTTGATGTTCAGCCTTGACCTTAGCACAAGTCAAATATTTGCTAACATGGGTGGCGATGTTGGCTTTCATATTGGGCCACCAATATAGCTTCTTCAGGTCTTGATACATCTTGTCAGAACCCGGATGAATAGAGTATTTTGACTTGTGGGACTCGTGCATGATCACAGTCCTCAAGTCACCATAACATGGTAACCAAATCCTGCCATTGAAGCATAGAGTTCCATCCGCACGGGGTTCCAACTTTTCCGTTCTAAATTTCTCCGGATCCTTAGAATTTTCAAGCAACATACCTCCAACATCTTCGTTCTTGATGTTCTCTGGTTTTTGTGCTCCAGTCTGAGCATTCAGGATTTGTTTAGGAAGATCCAAGCCAATAGTCATGACTAAGGCTCGAACCCGTAATGGCTTATTCAGTTCTTTACGGATTAAGGCATCGGCCACTACGTTTGCTTTCTCCGGGTGGTAACGTATTTCACAATCATAATCGCTGAGCATCTCTAACCAACGACGTTGTCTCATGTTCAGCTCCTTTTGATTAAGAATGTGTTGTAAACTCTTGTGATCTGTGAATACCGTACACTTGGTTCCATACAAATAGTGTCTCCAAATTTATAAAGCAAACACTACTGCTCCAAGTTCCAAATCATGTGTCGTATAGTTCTTCTCATGAATTTTTAATTGGCGTTATGCATAAGCAATCACCTTCTCTCTTTTCATCAACACAACGCCCAAATCTTTGATCGAAGCATCGCAGTATACAATAAAATCTTCATTTCCTTTGGGTAAAGCCAGAATTGGTGCGCTACACAACTTTTGCTTAATCAGTTGAAACGCTGCTTCTTGCTTGTTACCCTATTAAAAGGTGACTTTCTTCTGAGTCAGGTTGGTTATCATCTTGGCGATCTTCGAAAACCCTTCAATGAATCTTCGGTAATACCCAGCAAGACCTAAAAATTGACGAATCTCCGTTGGTGTCTTAGAAGATGCCCAATCTTTTATGGATTCGATCTTGGCGGGATCCACGTGAATGCCTTGACTATCAATCACGTGGCCGAGAAATTGTACCTTGGGAATCTAAAATTCACATTTAGAGAATTTAGCGTACAACTCCTCTTTCTTAAGCAATTCCAGAATTTCCTTAAGATGTTCTTCATGCTCCTTCTTGTTCTTTGAATAGATGAGGATATCGTCAATAAAGACAATCACAAACTTATCCAAATATGGCTTGCACACCCGATCATGAGATCCATAAATACCGTCGGTGCGTTCGTCAAGCCAAATGGCATAACTTGGAACTTGTAATGACCATATCGAGTTCTGAATGCCGTCTTCGGAATATCTTCTTCACGTACTCGAAGCTGGTGATAACCTGATCGCATGTCTATCTTATAATAAACATTGGATCCTTGTAGTTGATCAAATAAATCTCATCAATCCTTGGGAGAGGATAACGATTCTTCATCGTCGGCTTATTCAATTCCTAGTAGTCAATGCACATCCGGAATGATCCGTCCTTCTTTTGGACAAACAAGACCGGAGCTCCCCAGGGTAAGGAACTGGGTCTTATAAAGCCCTTGTCGAATAGTTCTTGTAGTTTCTCTGACACCTCTTTCATTTCGGAAGGAGCTAATCGATAGGGTGCTAGTGCTACAGGTGCAGCACCAGGCATCAAATCGACTTGGAATTCCACTTTTCGAGTCGGTGGAAGACCCGGCAAGTCTTCAAGAAATACTTCAGGAAAATCTCAAACGATTGGTACGTCCTCAAGTCGCTTCTCCCCCGACTTGTCTTCTATCTCCTTCATAGTAACATGTGCCAAAAAGACATTATGTCCTTTCAACAAATACTTATTGGTTTTGGTGCACAAAATGATGTTCAAACGAGTCCCGTTTCCATGTTACTTCCGTCGCCATAAACAATTAAGGTTTCATTTCCCCAAGGAATACAAACGATCTTCTCGGTACAATCAATGACAGCGTGGTACTTTGACAATCAATCCATACCGATTATGACGTTGAAGCTTCCGAGCTCTACGGGCATCGAGTTGATGTTGAATGGATGGTCTAAGAAGTTTAATGTATAACCCCGGATGATAGTGTTTATCCCAATTATTTCTTGTCGACTAGTTCAACACAATAATAATAGTCTAATTTGTATTGGGTTGTGAAATCGAGTTAGGTAACTAAAATAGTAGATATAAAACTTCCTATCGGCACCAGTATCAAATACATATAAGCATAACGGTCGTTTAAAAGGAACGTACCCGTAACGACGTTGGAGTCCGGGTTTGTTCCCGCATTGCCCACCACATAAACATTGGCTAGTGCATTTCCATTCCCACGTTGATTACCCCGGTTTCCATTTGATATGTGTGACAACACATATCCTTTCTATATCAAAAATGACCCATTAAAGACAAAATTGTGCTTAAAATGCTTGAATATTGCTTGTTTTGTCTTTGTGAATGTGTAGGTACGGATAATGCATAAATCACAAAAAAATGGTCAAAACCAGACAAACACAGACACGGGAAAGGAAACAGAATACAAAAGCCGAGAGAATGCTATCAAAGGTCAAAAAAAGTCAAACCATGGTCAACAGTGGTCAAACACAAAAAGACAAAACCCAAAAATACCAAATCAGTCCCTCAAAGTTAACCAAATTGCAAAAATAATCACTAAACCCTAACGGTGTTAACTCTTTAAATTATAAGAGTTAACACCCGTTATCTACCCTTATAACAACACTTATCCCGAGCCCAATCCAATCCACCCGGCCCAAAATCCCTTTATAAGCCCAAGGTCAAACAAGTTATAACCCGGGTAAAAGAAAAGTCAAACTCCCTTCCCTTTTATAAAAGTAAAACGCGGGAAATTTAGTTACCACTGTTCACCCGTCTTCAACCTTTTACCCAACATCACAATCAAGGGGTAAAACCAAATTGGTGACATGGCAAGCTAATTCAAGTGGCTAAGTACAACATGGCAGGGATAAACGTGACATAAGCCCTCTCATTGGCCAATACCCAAAAGGGAATGACACGCGTGGATTGAAGAAAACACACGGGGAAAAGGAAATTTGCACTAAAACGTATGGAAAAGAAGCACAAAGGCCTCTGACACTCGGATTGCCACGTTGGCAATCCATGTGATCAAAATCTAATCCAACAATGGAGAGAGAGCATCCAATGATTGAAAGGAATGTATGGTCGAGATTAAGAGGAGGATATAACTGAATCAGGACCTAGAAGTTTCCCCAGGCAGTATAAATACAAGAAATCTCTCACAAGAAAAGTATCTAGGAGTAGCTTATAAAATTAGCTTATTTAAATTAGCTTTTGTAATTTTCATTTAAAATGTTTAGCTTAATG
Organism: Tanacetum coccineum; assembly: GCA_026074375.1. NCBI lineage: Eukaryota > Viridiplantae > Streptophyta > Magnoliopsida > Asterales > Asteraceae > Tanacetum > Tanacetum coccineum. Next base: position 15,278 of record BQNB010064651.1, on the reverse strand, counting down.
TTTGCTTAAATGTAATTTCCTTTTCAGAATTGTACTCAACTTTTTCATTAATAAGAATTCGTATTTGCTTTTCTCAAATTCACTTAAAACTTTCTTTAATAAGCTAGTAATGTTACATAAGCTTCTTATAAGCTCAAAAGTGAATTTCTACTCTTTGAGAACCGATGCATCATAGCAATCATGATAACCAGTTTCAACCAGTTTTCAATTCTACATACTACGATTCCGAGGGGGACATTTCTCATTCACGAGGCACTTCTCAACAATAATCCATTACCTATACCATAACCAGAGTAATTAATACCTCGTAATGTCGAAAGGATTCTTAAAGTTGTTGAACCAAAAGAATCTTCAATTGAACCAAAAAATGAAATTCCCTTAAAAAAAAAAAAGAAAAAAAAAAAAAAAAAAAAATAAAAAAAAAAAAAAAAAAATAAAAAAAAAAAAGAAGAAAAGGGGAAAAAAAAAAATAAAAAAAAAAAAGGTCGAGCTAAGAGTACCTCCGCATCTCGAGTTAAGCATTCTGAAGGAAAATAACAACTTCCAGTTATAATTTCAAAGATTGAGCAAGAAGAAAAGACCTCACCATTCATGTTTTAGAAAAACAGAAAACAAGCATTGCTTGGAAACTTTCTGATATCCGAGGCTAAGATCCAGAATTTTTGCTCTCACAAAAATCCTTTAAGAAGATGAATTACCAACCTTCAGTCCAAACAACAAATGAGGGTTAACCTAAAATCCCACGACGTTCATCAAGAAAGAAGTAGAAAAAACTTCTTGACGCAGGATGATTATCCAATCTCGGATAGTCCATGGGTTTAGTCCGGTCCATTATGTTCCTAAAAAAGGTGGTATGACCGTTGTCACAAACGAAGAAAATGAGCTGTGCCTACAAGATTAGACACGGGATGGCCGAGTTTGCATCGATTATCGAAAGATTTAAACGAAGCAACTTGTAAAGACGAAGATAAATAAAAAGGGGGGGGAAAACAATTTTCGCCGTTACCATTCATGGACCAAATGTTAGAGCGATTAGCCGGTAATGATTTTATTTTTTCTTAGATGGTTTTTCAGGGTATTTTCAAATCCCAATTGATCCTAAAGATCAAGAGAAAACTACTTTCACTTGCCATACAAATTTCGCGTACCGTCGAATGCATTCAGATATGCTATGCTCCTGGAACTTCCAACGATGTACTGACGCTATTTTTCACGATATGATAGAGAAAACGATGGAGGTTTTCATGGACGATTTTTCAGTTTTTGGAGATTCTTTATCTCATGTCATTTCCAATTTAAGAATAAAATGCTCAAAAGGTGTGTAAGACACCAAATTAGCAGAAATTGGGAAAAGAGCATTCATGGTTAACAGAAGGCATGTTTAGGACATAAGATCTCTAGAAAAGGAATTGAAGTCGATAAAGCCAAAGTTGATGTCATTTCTAAGCTTCCTCACCCAACAACCGTCAAAGGAATTCGAAGTTTTCTCGGGCATGCGGGATTCTATCGAAGATTTATCAAAGACTTTTCCAAAATCTCTCGACCCATGACCCATCTCTTAGAGAAAAACACTCCTTTCATTTTTTCGGAAGATTGCATTCTAGCCTTTCAAACATTGAAAAAGAAGTTGACCGAAGCTCCAATATTATTGCTCCATATTGGGACCAACTTTTGAAATCAAGTGCGATGCAAGGATTATGCAATGCGGTGCGGTTTAGACAAAGAATTGAGAAGCATTTCCGACCATTCCATTATGCTAGTAAGACGATGACTGAAGCAGAAACGAATTACACAACAACCGAGAAGGAGATGCTTGCAGTTGTTTATGCTTTCGAGAAGTTTCGATCATATCTAATCATGAACAAGAGTATTGTTTATACGGACCACTCCGCTTTGAAATACCTTTTCAACAAGAAAGACGCCAAAGCAAGATTGCTTCGCTGGGTCTTACTTCTTCAGGAATTTGATTTTAAGGTTATCGATACTAAGGGAGCTGAAAACTATGCAGCTGATCACCTCTCTCGTCTTGAAAATCCTACTAAAATACTTTTGATCCAAAAGAGATAACCGGAGACTATTCCTTTAGAAACTTTAAGTATGTTTAACTTCCAAAGACCAAATACCCCTGTGGTTTGCCCCGACTTTGCTAACTACCACAGCGTGGAATTCATTAAAAAAGGATGACAACTCAATAGAAAGAACAAGTTCTGTTAAAGATGTAAAAACATTTATTTTTTGGATGGCCCTTTTCTTTTCAAGACTTTGTGCGGAATCAAATAATCAAAAAGGTTTGTAGATGGACAAAGAAGCTCTTGAAATCTCGAAGCTTGTCATAGTGGACCCACCGTGGGACACTACCGGAGCCAACTTTACCGGCTAAGAAAATTGATGCCGTTTCTTTTTGCCCACCATTTATAAGGATGCCCTACGAATTTGTCAAAACTTGTGATGCCTGACAAAAACAAGGCCAAATCTCCTCAACGAGATGAGATGCCTCAAAATGCAATCCAAAGTTTGTGAGAATTTCGATTTATGGGGAATTGAATTTTTTGGGACCTTTCCGTCATCTAGGTGTAACAAAATATATTCTATTAGCCTTCGACTATCTTTCCAATTGGTTGAAAAAAGCGCTCCTACCAACGATGCTAGGGTAGTTGTTAAATTCTTAAAATCCCTTTTCTCCTGATTCGGTGCTCCGAGAGCAATCATAAGCGATCGTGGGACCCATTTTTGTAACGACAAATTTGATAAAGTTATGTCTAAATATGGTGTCACCCATCGTCTTTCGACTCCTTACCATCCTCAAACGAGTGGTCAAGTTGAAGTCACGAATCGTGGTCTCAAAAGAATTTTAGAGAGGACGGTCGGAGAAAACCGTGCCTCATGGTCAGATAAGCTAGATGATGCATTATGGGCTTTTAGAACCGCTTACAAGACTCCAATTGGATGTACTCCATACAAGTTAGTCTATGGAAAAGCGTGTCACTTACCAGTTGAGCTAGAACACAAAGCATATTGGGCTCTCAAGCATGCCAACTTCGATTTAAAGACCGCGGGCGATCATCGAAAGCTTCAGCTCAATGAACTTAGCGAACTTCGTGATCAAGCTTACGAGAACCACGTTTAATCTACAAGTAAGAAGGCAAAGAAGCTACACTTCCACGATAAAGAATCCACGAATCTTCAATGTGGTGAACAATTCTTGCCTAGATTTTCTCCGGAAAGCTCAAGTCCCGATGGTCCGGACCTTTCACAATCACCGAAGTTTATCCTTATGGCACTGCCAAGTTGTCTCATGCCGATGGTTCTAATTTCAAAGTCAACTGCCACCGTTTGAAGCATTACTATGGAGGGGATGCACCACCATTGGTTATCCCGGACCTCCAGACTTTCCCTAAGGACAACTAAATTCAGGGATCGAGTCGAGCTTGCGACTCGGTGATCAAAAACAAGCCGCTTCGTGGGAGTTCACCCCATGCTTATCATTTCTATTTTCTATTATCTAATGTGTTGTGTTGAGAGAGGCTTGTTCTCTTTCCGATTTCTCGATGTTTGTTGTTTGTTTGTTGTGATTTTTGCAGGACTCTCCTAACAAATTCAATGAAGCCTCTCGTGTCCGGTGTTGTTTCCCGTTCTACTCGAGCTTCTCATCCTTTGTGTGAATTTAGTTTGGGGAGATCCATATCCTTTCATCTTATCGATTAACGTTTATCTTTGCATACTTCATAAACGGCTTAGATTTTCGTAGAGACCCGACTTTAAACATTGAGGACAATGTTTCGTTTTAGTTTGGGGAGGGAATCTATCGATTTGATGTTGCTTGCTTATTGTTTTGTTCTCACGTACCCGTTTTCCCACAAAAATAGCAAAAATTTTAAATTTTTAGTCAATCATAAATAAAATAAAATAAAATAAAATAAAATATTAAAAAAAAGTAATAAAAAAGTGTTAAGACAAAAATGTAGGTTTTCCGTTGGTAAGAATAGAAAGTAATTTTTGACCTGATCGTACGTGTAGAGTTCTAGCTTTCTTCCTTAACAATTAATGATGATAGTTTGTGCTAGTCTCATGTAGACTTTAAACATGCTAGACTTGAAATCATTAGTAAATGAAGACTTGTGCTAATCTCAAGTAGATTTTAAATATGCCGAGTTGGATTTTATATAGGCTAAGTATTTGCAAATTTCTTTTGTAAAGAACAAGAAATTATAGAGTTATATTATAAGTCATGACATAAACGTAGAATAGTTTTGGATTTCTTTCAAGCTCATATGTATTTAATTGTGGCTTTTCCTCCCATTAGCTTGTTTCACCTTTTAATTATAAATGTAATAATAAAAAAAGTCTGTATGGTTTTTTGGTTAATAAATTAGCGAATAGATGTTTTCTTTAGTTCCTTTGAATTAGGAGAAGTACACATCATGAATACATATTTGGCTTAAAAATACAAAAATAATAATAAATAAGTTATATCTGCGAAAAAAAAAGTAAAAAGAAAAAAATAGGAAAAAAAAAAGATTACTTCATCGTGTCGTAGGCGTGCCGATGTATTGGAGTTTTTCTATATAAGTAGAGTCCGGTGTCAAAATAATAGAATAACCTCTTTCGACTCGCTATCGATGTGGCTCGAGATAAAGGTCACCGGTTTTTTACTTATAAAACCTCAGTCGAAATATGTTATGCTACAACTTGTCGAGGCGTGGCCGATGGTTGTAGCCTACTAAAGGACTGAGGTTAATAATGTTGCTTGATTTTTGTCTTTGTTTTGTGCTTACAGACCTAAGGGGTATAATGACGATGAATGGTGCGTTAAGTAGCCTAATAAAACCAAATTTTGGTCGCCTCGATGTGGAACTTTAATCTGAAATGCATTTTGATCTTTTGAAAAGGGGCTAGAGCTAATTATTGCATTCTTACCATCCGCATTATTTTCAGAATTAATAAGTATCGAAACAAAGTCTTAAAGAGCCCTTCGGTTATATGACTTAAGTAAAATCCTGAGATACAAAAGTAGGATTTGCGGGAGAAAGAGTAAGTACACATTAGTATTTATAGTAGGTGTTATTATTATACTTGTATATAACACATGATCTTGTTTTTAAGCTTATCATGGGAGAAGCGAAAAATCGGGATGATGAAAGTTATCTTTTAGACAACTTAATTGTGCTTTTTTGTTCTATGCTCCTCAAAGTTACAGTGGAAATGAAAACATACATTAAGTCACTACACATATAAGTTGTAGTTAAGTAAGTTAATTCAAGAAAAATCAGAATAAGAAAAAATCTTAGGAAATGGGGAAATTGGGTGGTTTTAAAACTTGTGATCTCTTAATCTCTCTCAAACAAAACCTCTTGCTACTTTTCAAGGTTAGATTGGGAAATTTTTAAGGTATTTGGTTATAAGGCATGTGATATTGCGTGAGGACACACAATCGTTTAGTTTGGGGAATTTTGATAGGTGTAAAATACACATATCTATTTATACCTAAAATAACCCAATTAAACCCAAAACAGACCAAAAAATGGCAAAAATATGCTTGTATTTGTGTTTTGTGTGTGCAGGTACGGATAAGTCAAAAATCACAAGAAAACAGTCAAAAGCAAGCAAACACGGACACGAGAATCAAGAAGAGTACAAAGAAGCCAAGCCTCAGCCAAAGCCTTAGCCAATTTTCATCTCCAAGGGCCATTCTTGCATATCCCGAAAGTTATTTATAACTTAAAAAGAGGAAATGAAAGACAAGGACCAAATGTGTAAACTCTCCAAAGATCAACAGTTTTAACTGTCAAAGAAGGAGCGGGAAATCCTTTTACTATTCATCGTCTCCCCCGTTTTCACCCCCATGGTAAAACAAGGGGCAAATCAAAATTAGAGGGTGCGATGGTCAATTCAAGGAAGCGCAAGCACAAATGAAGGGTCAAATTAGTCTAATCAAAGGGATTCATTAACCTTCTCTCAAGAAGAGCCACGTCAACAATGGTGAAAGCACAAATTAATATGGGTTTTTGTACTAAAATACTCACAAAAGAAGCACAAACGTCACATCAAGAGAATGACACGCTGGCAATCCTCAGGTGTCCACATCTTGATCAAACGGCCACAATTGATGATCAAATGATTGAAGAAATGAATGGCAGAGATTGAAGATTGGAGAGCAGGGCTAGAGATCCTAGAAGCTTCTTTCAGTCCTATAAATAGGCCTCATTCTCACACACACAAGGAGTCTTGAATTTTTCTTTTTAATCTAGTCTTTTCTTTTTATCTAAATTTTAGTAATTCTGTCTAGCTTAAATTCGTTTTTTATGTATTTTCCTTTTTCAAGTAATGTAATCAGCTTCTTCCATTAATGAAATTTAGTCTTTAGTGTTTTAAATCTCATTTTATAAGCTTTCTTCTTAAGTCATATTGTCTCAATAAGCTCATATTAAGCTCTTTCAGTCTATAAGCTGAAATAGAGCTGTTTGAATTCGATATTAATCTTATCTAAACCTTAAATCAGTTAAATCTATTATGGATCTTATTGGATCTAAGCTTTTGGAAGGGGATCTTACCTTGGAAGAGATCCCAAGGACTTTTACTCTAGCTTATTACTAAGCTAGAGAGCTTGTAGCTGCCTTAATTGGTACCTTTTGTTTAGCTAAAGGTTTAAGTAAGTTTCTCTTTTCATTATTCTCTAAATTCAGTTTATATGCTTAATATTGCTTATTTGCTTATTCTCTTTGCTTATTAGTGTTTAAATAACTCTTCTAGTGCTATTTAGTTATATGTCTTCATCTGTTTTTGCTCAAGTAGTTATAGATCATTAGTCTTTTATTTCTGTCATAAAAACTCATAAAATCCAAAAATATTAGTTTAAATAGTTTAGATCTTATATTAAAGCTTATTCAGTTGTTTAATCATGATTACTAAGCTTGTTTTAAGTTAGTTTTTATCTGGTATTTAGCATTTGTTCATTAGATTTCTCTTAAAAAGCTTTTCTCAAATCTGTCATAATGGTTAAGTAGTGTTTGGTTTAGTGCACTCTTGATTTTACACTAGCAGTACTAACCTCAGTTAGTACTGCTGAACCTTTGCACTACCAGTACTAACTTCCAAGTTAGTACTGTTTTCACAAGTTAGTACTGTTAGCTTTAATTTCAGTAGGATTAAGTTTAGTTTTAGCTTATTAAGAATTAAGTTTTAGTTTTCATAATTTAGCTTATTTCATTACTTATTTTGTTTTCAAAAGTCAAATTGCATCAGCAGTTCTTTCACTTGAAAGTACTGCTGAACTTTTACACTACCAGTACTAACCTCAGTTAGTACTGCTGTGTTCTCAGCCTCATTTAGATAAGTAATTTTAGGATTTAGTTTACAAAATTTAGTAGGATTTAAGTTTTCATATAACTTAGTACATTTTAAGTCTTAAATTTCATTTTCTAGCTCATTGTCTTAGCTTATTTTTGCTGTCAAAAAGTTAAAAAAGCCAAAAACAGTACTTAGAAACTTTAGGATTTAAATTTGATAATTTAGCTTATGGATCTAGATTTTCTAGCTTAATTAGATAGATTATAAGTAGTTTTATAAGTCCTTTAAGTTTCAGAGTCTAGTTTAGCTTATTTAAGCTTTTAGCTCAATTGGATTTTGTGTTTCTTTGCTTATTTCCTGAGTTTGCTTATTTCATGATCAATTTCAGTAGCTCAAAAGTAGTTTAAGCTTTAATTTCCTTTCATTTATAGATTAAGCACATCATAAGCTTTCTAGAACTTCTTTCCTTTTTAATTTTAAGCTAGTTTTAAGTTTTTTATAGCTTATTTTCTAAAAACAAGGGTTAAGCCCTCCTTTCTGTAACAGCTATATTAATAAGCTCTTTAGAGTTTCTTTGAGTTTCAGACTATAGAGCTTATGTTATAAATTTGTTCCCACTACTCCCTCTACAACTTTGCTTCTTTGAGTTTTTCATTTTAAGCACTTTTTCAAATCTCACCTTAATTCGGGCCTTAATTTGTGATCGGGGTAGATTTACAGGGTAGAAAGTGTAACTTTTCAATCTTAGTTGTTTTCAGTTAGTCCCTCCGTTAGTCTGTCAGTTTCCCCGTTAGTCCTTTTCCTTTTTGCATTGTTAGTCCATTAGTTAAGTTTTTAATTAGTTTATTAAATTTTATTTATAATTAGGTTAGAGTTTAAATATTCAATAAAACTTTTATAGCAAAAGATAAAAGACGCGAAGAAGAGAGAGAACTTGAGAGACACACAGGCCTTTTTATTTTTTTTAATGTTTTCGGCAATTTTTTCTAATTAGTGTAATTTTAGTTTGTCTACTTGTTTAATTGTTTTTATTTGTTGCTTTTTAATTAAGTAGTAATAGCTTATCCAAAATATCTTTGTTCCATTCAAATCAGGATCCGAACGTAAAACGTGGTTTCAATTTCACTAGTCATTGGGGAAACGACCCGGGTGATCATACTTACCCGGTCAAACATACGTATTATATATTATATTATATATATTTTTGAGAGTGAATTTTATCAAGGGTAACTTGGTAATCTTCTTAATTACTCTTTTAAAAGTATTATATTTTATGTATATTTTTCGTGTGTAAAACTACGAATCAGTTTTTGGCGCCGCTGCCGGGGACTAGTGTTTACGATTCCTACGTTTTGTGTTTGTTGATTTGGTTTGAAGATCCTTTCGTCCTCGAAAGTTTCATTCTTGTTTTAAAATTCAAAAATCCAAAAAAAAATCAAAAAATCTAAAAAGTAAAAAAATATATTTTCCTTTTCTTTTTACTATAAGTAAAAGACTAAAAAATAGAAAAATCAAAAATATAAAAAAATCTTCCTTTTAAATTAAATAAATAAAAATCACCAATTGGTAAAATACCAAAATATAACATTCTCAACGGAGGTGTTATCATTTCAATTTCCGGTGAACTTTTTGGTTCCCAAATCGTAATCAAAGATTTAACACTTGCCTTTTGTGTCTCTACCAAGTACGGCTCACCTTGAAAAGAAATTTTCAAGAGCTACCGTGAAGTAGTTGATTATTTGGTTTAAGTCTCTTTCGTGTAACCGTTAAAATTCATTGAAAAAAAAAAATTAGTGTAAAGTTTTGCTTTTTAATTGTTAGTTTTCCTTTTTATGCGCACTCGTTCGCAATCTCGAAGACGTCGACAACAACAAACTCTTCCGGTTGTTGAAAATTTTGAACCAATTGTTGAACAAAACGTTGTTCCAATGGCCGACAATCGAACAATGGCCCAAATGTTACAAGCACCCATCGAAGGGTATGAAGATGCTATAGTTGTTCCACCAATCAATGCTAACAATTTCGAGCTTAAACAACCTTTAATCAATCTTGTGCAAAGTAATAAGTTTACGGGTAGACAAGACCCTCACAATCACCTTCGATTTTTTAACAAGGTCACTTCAACGTTTAGACATCCCGAAGTTCCGAACACTTCGATAAAGCTTTTGCTTTTTCCTTTTTCTCTAGACGGTGAAGCCCGAGATTGGTTAGACAAGGAACCTCCTAGATCAATTCTCACATGGGACGACCTTGTTTCAAAATTCATAAACCAATTTTTCCCACCTTCAAAAACCACTTACTATCGGAATGAGATCATTACTTTTTACCAAAAACCAAACGAAACCTTCAACGAAGCATGGGAACGTTTTAAAGGACTCCTTCGTCAATGTCCTCACCATGGCTTTTCGGAACTACACCAACTCGATACTTTTTACAATTCTTTGAATTCAAACGATCAAGATGCCTTAGATTCCGCCGCGGGTGGCAATTTCTTAGACAAGATGCCTCAAGAAGGTTTAGCGATTATTGAAAGCAAGTCAAAAGTTCGTTACTCAAGAAGTCGTGCTAATGATTCAAGAGTGAGTACGGATGCTCCTCTTTCTAATTCTTCACCTTCTAATAATTCTTTCGATATGCAACAAATAGCCGCTTCTCTCGAGGATAAGATGACTATTAAGATGAAACAAATGATGAATGAAATGAAAGCTTTAGTTGTTACTACTCCCGCACCCGTCAAAGCGGTTGAGGAAGTATGTGTCACGTGTGGATCAAATCACAATTTTAACCATTGTCCGTTAACTCGAGGTGGAAATGATTTTCCCGTTTTTCATGACAACATCCAACAATTTCAACAAACCGCAGCCGTTGGCAATTTTCTCCAAAGAAACCAACCATCTAATTTAGCAAGTCAAATGAAACCACCGGGTTTCAATCAACCGAATGTTCAAAACAACCAAAACCGTTACCAAGGAACCAATTCCAATTTCAATCAAAACCGTGGAACCAACTTTAATCAAAACCGTCAAAACAATCAAAATCAAGTTTTTCAACCACCAACCAATCAACCACCGGTTTACCAAGTTCCAACATATCAAGCTCCTACACCTCAAATTCAAGGTGTTTCGAAAACAGATTTTGAAAACTACGTCAAGGCAAACGATGCGGTGTTGAAAAATGTTCAAAATCAGGGTCAAAATTTGCAGAATCAAATGGCTAATGTTACGAGTTTGTTAACAAGTCTTTGTGATAATTTCAAAAATTCCGCCTCTACTTCGAATTCAGGAACTCTTCCAAGTCAAACCGTAACTAACCCTCGTCAGCAAATTAATGCTATTACCACAAGGAGCGGTAAGACTTTGGAAGGACCTTCGACTCCTCTTGTTCCTACTCCCGATGTTTCAAATTCTCAAAAAGAACCCGAACAAAACCCGGAGACGTCAACGGAAAATGTGCAAAATCCAAATTTGGAAAATATCGCACATGTCCCACCTCCGGAGGAAGAAGAATCCATTTTCATGGAAATTCCAAAACCAAAAGCAAAGAAAACCGTTAATTTTGATCCTAATTCTCCAAATCCTAATTCGTATCCATCTAAACTTCCATACCCGAGAGGTGAAAGGTGAGGAGAACGATAAACCAAGTGCTCAACATAGCCGGTTTTTGAAGATGTTTAAACAACTCCGTTTAGAGATTAGATTGAAAGATGCTCTCGTCGAAATGCCAAAGTTCAACAAATGGTTAAGCTCGTGGTAGGAACAAAGAGAAATAGAGGAGATCGCCATTTAGACCGTAAATGCTGAATGTTCGCTATCTCATGAACAAAGTTCCGAGAAGCTCGAAGATCCGGGAAAATTTCTTATTCCATGTGCTTACATAGAACTCAATTGAACTAGAACTTTGCCGATTCGGACTAGCGTTAACTTTTACCTCTTCTATTACAAGAAAACTTGGGCTTGAAGCTTTGACTCCTCTGTATGAACACTCGAGCTGCCAATCGTTCCATTACTCACCCTATGGGCATAGCGAGGCTGTTGTAGTGAGAGTTGTGGTTTCCTTTTTCCGCGGATTTTGTGGTGGTTAATTTTGAACCCGACCCAAGAGTGCCTATTATTTTAGGAAGACCTTTCCTTCGCACTGCGAAAGCTCTCATTGATTTGTACGAAGAAACTTTGACCTTAAGAGTAGGAAAGGAAGAACTTGTTTATTATGCCGATAAATCTTTTGAGGAAAAAACAAAAATAAGCATTGTGTGTCACGAATTTTGGAATCGATTTTTTAAGATGATCCGTTCAGTGGGCTGTACCACTACATCAATTCTGATGATCTTCTCCTAGTTCTTTCTCCGGTGACGGACTAGTGATAATTCTGAGAAGTTCGCCGATGAACTTGCTCTTCTTGATTCGTTACCACCGGGTAATGATGATTCGACTCTTAAGAAGGTCTTGCATGAAGAGAATTTTCAAGTTAATTCAAATCCTCTTTTTGAATTTGATGACAATTTCAAATCTAGCACCATAAATCCTCTTTTTGATGAAATGGAAGAAAATGTCGAGATCAAAAATTCTAACGTTTTCGATGAGCCAGTTTTACTCAACACACCTTTATTGATATGTTGAGGGTTTTGCTCCTGAAGACAATAATGATGAGATCGATGATTTTCTAGCTATGGAAGTGTCTTCTAACTTTGAGGAAGGTTATTTCGATTCAGAATGAGACATAATTTTTCTTGATAATTTACTTAGTAATGATGATTCCTATAATCTCGCTTCCGAAGTGATTTCCGATCATGAGCCTTCAATTACTTTTTCTCCAAGGAGTGACCTTCTTCATGAGTTCGCGTGAACTTTAACAATTCCTGCGAGGAAATGATCGTGAATTTGGGGAATATTTAGTCTTATGACAGTGCTTTGTGAGATTTCAACTTCCAGGTCACACGGGAAATGTTCATGGCTGATACAACGTTCAGTTATCGAGTCTCTTCCCCCCCCGTTTCTCCTATCCCGTTGAGGGATAGTGAGCTCACCAGAAGAGAACGAAATTTCTTGTTGCCGTTGAATCGGACTGAGTTTAATTCCACCTTTCTTGAATGATGTGGAGTCGACTCTGACTCTCTCCATGTTTATGAATTGTAATGGAATGTCATATTGTGCACTCATGATAGCTCTCGTCTAGCCCCACCGACGCGTGCCAACCCCACTGTGAGCTAAACCACCCCGCATTCCCACTATCGCCACCGCTCCCAAGCACCCTGCATACCCAGCCGTCAATCCCCTCCCTCGTCCTCCACGAAACCACCAGTCTAGATGTTCGTGAACTGTTTTGACCTTCCCCAGAAACCCATAAGTGGGTTATTTTGATAACAAAGTGTTGTAAGGGCTGATTTTTGTTTCTAAACCACATGATTTTATGGCCGATATTTTACCCACCCTTTCCACCCTTGTTTCAGATTTGACTTTCATTTCCTCATTTTTCTCCTTCAAGAGTGAAGACACCATTTTTGACCCCGGCATCGTCATGTTTCTAGAGCACTGGTAGAAGGGTGGCATTTTCAATGGAAGTTTCTTGTTCTAAGTATTGCTCTCCCTAAGGACGAATTAATTCAGGGATCGAGTCAAGCTTGCGACTCGGTGATAAAAAACAAGCTGCTTCGTGGGAGTTCACCCCATGCTTATCCTTTCTATCTTCTTTCTATTTTCTATTATCTAATGTGTTGTGTTAAAGAGAGGCTTGTACTCTTTCTGATTTCTCGATGTTTGTTGCTTGTTTGTTTGTTGTGATTTTTGTAGGATCAACCCAACAAAATTCTGTGGAAGCCTCTCGTGTACGTTTGTTTTATACGTTTACTCGAAGCTTTTCATTCCTTTGTGTGAATTAGGTTGGGGTAGATCGATATCCTTTCCATCATTATCGCATTAACGTTTATCTTTTGCATAATTCATACAACGGCTTAGATTTTCGTAGAGACCCGACTATAAAACATTGAGGACAATGTTCGTTTTAGTTTGGGGAAGGGTAAATCTTTCGATTTGTGGTTGCTGGATTATTGTTTTGTTCATGTACCCGTTTTTCCACAAAAAATAGCAAAAAAATTTAAATTTTTAGTTATCATATATATAATAAAAAAAATAATAAAATAAATTAAAAATAAAAAAATAAAAATTAAAAATAAATTAAATAAAATAAAATTTAAGACAAAAATGTAGGTTTCCGTTGGGTGAGTATAAGAAGTAATTTTTTGACCCGGATCGTTGTGTTGAGTAGGTTATAGCTGCTCTCCCTTAACAATTAATGCTGGATAGTTTGTGCTAGTCTCACGTAGACTTTAAACATGCTAGACTTGATTAATTAGTAAATGAAGACTTGTTGCTAATCCTTAAGTAGATTTTAAATATGCCGAGTTGGATTTTTATATAGGTAAGTATTTGCGAAATTTCTTTTGCAAAGATTTAAGAATGAGATGTGTTAGTTACGATAGGAATGCTAAACAAAGTTTTTTTTGGAAAAACTAAAGGCTTATAAGAATAACTTGTGATTTTTTTACCCCGGAAGTCTTAAAATGACTAATGAGACGTGTTTCTTTAATTTTTACAAATTAGAGTTTTACTCTTAAAAGTCTAATCAACATATTTAGAGAAAAAGCTTTATCGACGAAGTCGACATCATTTGTAAATAAGAATTTTAGTTCAAGTTTATACTTTGGTTTTCTAAAACGAAATTTTTCTATTTGCAAAAAAATAATGAACTAGAAAAAAAAAGGGATTGCAAGTAAGTTATAAATCCTTAGTTTGTTTAAATTTTTAAAAAAAATTAAATATACATAAACTCATCGTAATAAAGTACATGGGCATTTTTCGGTTCTCTCCCGATGTGACATCGAAAGAAAGGGTGGAGGTTGTATATTTAGGGTTGGTATCATAATAAGTACATGAACTCTTGTCGGAGGCGTGGCCGATGTGTCGTCGAAAGAAAAAGTGATACCAATTCCTAGCCTAATAATGTAAATAGAGATAATAATGTTGCAAAGTTAGAAAATAAATAGTAAAAGTTTCTGTTAGCCTTAAAATATGGTGACATATCGGAATTACATTAGTTTTCATTAGGCAAGAACTACAGGGACTATAACTGTTAAGATAGTATAGTGTCCCTTGTCTTGACCTATATATACCCCCTCCATACTTCCATGGAGGGGTGAGGATTCATTTTGTAAAAAGAGTATGTGTTCTTGTTTCTCTCTCTAGACACACACCTCTTCCCATCTTTTTCCTTTCTCTCTAATAATATGGCTAAACATTTGTTCAATCCTCCCCGACCTCCGGATCTTTCTTGTTAGCTAGTGATTTCTTATTATAACAATTGGTATCAGAGCTAACCAGGGGTGTTTTGTATCATGTGTTTGTTGTTCATGTTCCGGTCACTGTTCACGGTTACTGTTCAGATCACTGTTCATCCATTTTTTTACATTTTTTATGAGTTGTTTTTTTTGGTCCTTTGTTCCCCAAAAATGCCACAAAATGATAACTGCCATGGTGCTTATTTTTTACGGTTTATTTCAAAGCTTTTATAAGCTTATTTCACCTTTTTGGTTTATTTCATTTTCTGGGTTTTATATACTGGTTGCATTTTGATGAAAAAGACAACCAGATCCATTGACGGTGGTACGATTTTTTTTGGTGGGTTGTGAAGGACACCGAACGAGTTCATTTCAATATGAGCCGAACGAGCTCAGTCTTTGACAACCGAACGAGCTCAATCTTTAAGCAATCGAACGAGTTGCTTTTTTAGTTAGCACCGAACGAGTCACAATCATTTGAAGACCGAATGAGTGAAAATCATTTGAAGACCGAACGAGTGAAAATCCTTTGAAGGCCGAACGAGTGTACAACCTTTATGAACCGAACGAGTTTTAAACATGGGTGAACCGAACGAGTGATGTCATTTGAGACCCGAACTAAACCCAACCGTGTCAACTCGGTATTTACCGAGTTGACCGG